>PVIR01000043.1:309014-346125 GCA_004026965.1 Petromus typicus | reverse complement strand
GGGGACAATGTTGAGATTGTAACAAAAAAGTAAGGAAACAAATTTTATATATATGGGGGGGTGGTAGGGTGGGTGGGGCTATGGGAAAAAAATGAGAATTAAGTTGTGTCTTATACTGGTACAAATCCCCATTATGGAGTGCAATCATGATGTGTATATTTAATGTACCAATAAAGATAATTAAAAAAAAAAAAAAGAACAAATGGAGCAGGAGAAATAAAAAAGAGCCAAAACTTATAGATAACGGCATTTAGATATATATATTGGTTTACCTAAGATATTTTCAGAAAGGCATGAAAAATTTGAAAAATTAAACTACTCTTGTTAATTGTGAGGTGGTATTTTGTAATATGGGAAAGAATTTTATACAGTAAAGTATTTGGAATATTTGTAACAGTGTGTAACACAAATGCATAATATAGCTAATCAGAAATTCCCGAAATATTCTATGTTTACTGATCTGGAATTAAAACACTGCAGGAAAAGTATACTCTAAACCTGCCTAAAACACTTGAAAGACTCTGATATGCAAGGAACAATTAAAGGACAGTTTTTACATTTTGTAGACTCCTGTGATTCAGGGGTAATTACTCAAGAGGAGAAATCCACACTAGTCAGTCTGTGGGAAATTTCTCATCATTGTACTCAGCAAGGCCACAGAATTATGTCAGCACAATACCCTAGAACAATGAAATAATTCCTAATGAGTATTTTTCTGACCTATGACCTGGCCTAACTATTAAGGCAAGTATATAATTGAGAAAGGAATGAGAAGAACAAATTTAATCTATCTGAGAGTTATAGTAAAGGAGAAAGTTTTGGACACATGATAATACTGAGTAATGGAGAGTGTTTCATTCACTAGCTACAAAAATGAGTTCAGTAAGAATAATCATATTGATTATTTGCTTTTTTGAATAAAGACTTCTTGTCTGGTGGATCATGGAAATACTATAGATATTTGATGTTTCTTAATTTTCAACAAATATATGATGAACATTTTCATTACAGCCTCATAGGTAGGTTGTCCACATGACAGCATTGCTGGTGCATCACAGGAGCTGTGAATGACTCAGTGGTATGAATGACATTGTGTAGGTCACCTTACTTCCTGAAAAAATTGCAAGTAAAGGACACAGCACCATCACAAAGTAGCACTTTCAAGACTGTGTTAGAGGCTCTGTCTTAGCTCCATCCTATTCAACAATATCACTGATTTGGATAAAGTCCCAGAAAACAAGATTATCCAAATTTTAGAGGTCAAAACTGGGAATAACAGTGTATACAATTGAAATAAATATATAATTATGCATCAGAAATAAATTATACAATAGGTTACACAATTATGGTTCATAACTCTGTGAATGAGAACACTAGATTAAAATCTATAGTGCAAATTTAATAGAAATAAATGAAAATTTATGTACTTTTTCATATAAGAAAGTATACCTTAAAGACCTGGCTTGGAAGCAAGTTAATTTTCATGGAGAAGGTAGGACAACTGCATATCACCCAACATTATGCAGTGTGTGTCCCAAAACACTCGGTAGGGCATCAGTCTACCTTAAAAGTGTCAGCTAGGTGTTGTGGCACACACCCCTAATCCTAGCACTCTGGGACCCTGAGGCAGGAGGATTAGAAGCCTGAGCCCTGGTGGGCCAACTTAACAACTTAATGAGACTCTGTCTCAGAATGAAATGAAATAGAATGGAATTAAATAAGTAAAACGAGCTGCAGACATAGATCACTGTGAAAGATGTGGGTTCAATCCTCACTGCCACACACACAAGGAAAAGAAGAGTGTCAGGTTCATGAAAGTGAGAGTTCTTTGACTTTTAAGCTATTCAGTCCATGTCTGGAGTACTTGCTTTATTGGTTTAGCAGCACATTTATATATATATATATATATATATATATATATATATATATATATATATATATATACACACACACACACACACACACATATATAAATATATATATATATATGTAAATATATATATGTATATATTTAAAGAATATTCCTAGAGAAATGAGAATTTAAATTTGTATTTCCCCAAAGGAGAATGAGTTAAGAGGACAGGTTTCAATTGCACCTGAGAAAATGCTTAAGTAACTTGACAGTGATAGTTTGCCTGGTAAGATCTGGTGCTCCCTCTGCAGGAAGTCGGTCTGAAGAATGTACGCACAGGATACAGGCAGTCAGTAAGACTGCAGAGCCATGTGAGGAGGAGGATAGTAAGGAGAGAAGAACTCTGAGGCTGGAACTCTGACACTGAGGGCACTAAGAAAGATGATTTAATGGTGACTGAGAGGGACAAACTCTGGAGATAGGAGAGAACAACATTGTTTCTTGAAACCAGAAAAGTAAGGTACAGAAGGATGAAAGCTACAAAAGGTGAACAGCACTGCATACCAAAGAGTGACCAGATGAAAACTGAAAAGCAGCCATAGTTTGTCTATAAACTTGACAAATGCAAGGTCACTGATGATCTTAGCAATTTCTCTAACTTTGTGAGGACGGGAGGCAAATGGAACAATGTGGGGGAAATAAGCAGTGAGAATTGGGAGCAGAAGAGAAGGTTATTTTTTTCTCAAAATATTATCTGAAAATCTCCAGAGGAAGGAAAAGAGGAGTAATGTTATGAACTGAGTGCTTGTGTCCTTCCCACCCTAAATTCATATGTTGAAGCCCTAATTTCTGGTGTGAAGGTATTTGAAGATGACATCATTGAGAGGTAATTATTGGGATTAATGACTTCAGAGGAGAGAGGTGAGGAGGGGGAAAAGGGGAGAGGTGGAGAGAAACAGACAAAGAGGGAGAGATTATTAGCTCTCTCTACCATGTGAGGCAAATGGGTACTAAAGTTGTAATCAGAAGTAAGTTTTGGTATACTATTGTATGACAGAAAAACTACAGATAGAGATTGTATACTCTGTATCTTAGAAAGTTAGAAAGATTTTGAATGTTTTCACCATCAAGAAGTGATCCATATTTGAGGAGATAGCTATTACACAATGTATACAAATGCACAATGTATACATACATTGAAATATCACATGGTATTCCATTACTGTGCACAACTTTTGTTTTTATATATTAAAAATAAATATAATTTAAATTAAGAAATAAAAAAAAGAATGTGACCATTTACAAGCCAGAAAGAGGATCCTCATCAGGAACCAATCATTCTGGTACCCTGATTTCTGAGGTTTTTAACCTCCAGAACTGTGAGGAATAAAAGATCCTTTACTGTTGTTTAAGCCACCCAGCCTGTGATACTTTGTTACAGAAGTCCAAGTTGACTAATGCAGGCAATAATCAAAGTGAGATGATGGACTAGGGGAGGACTTTTAATTTTAATTATTTTTAGAAAGGGCAAAAGCATGCATCCAGGCCAAAGGAAGCCAATGTGCCAACAAAATTTGAGAGTTGTGTGATGGTAGTCTGATTTCCATCATCAAAGTATTTGTGAGAAAATTAACTTACAGAAAGAAAGGTTTATTTGGACTCATATTTTAGAGGTTTCAGTCCACAGGCAGCTGATTCCATTGCTTTGGACCTGTGGTGGTCACTTCTTAGTAGGAAACAGAGAGAGAAGTGTCCAGGAACAAAATCTGCCCTTCAACAGTAGACACTCCCGCAGTGGCCCTTCCAGCCAGGCCCCACCTCCTATTCTCTCTCCATCTCCTAGTAGCACCACCGATTTTGGGACCAAGCCCTTAACACATGAGCCTTTGAGGGAGACTCTATACCCAAGCAATAAAAAGAGACAAAGACAAGAAACATAACAGAGTAAATTTCCCAATGAAGCAGTTGGAAGTAGAATCAAGGGCATCACACAAAGATGGATCTTAACTAGGAAAAACACCTTTTAGGTGTGAATGAGGCAGAGTCTTCACAATCCCCACTCGTGACTGTTATAATATGTAGCATTTTGCATAGAGGCAGCAATGCAGCACAGTAAAATGTTCTAGTGGAGCAAGGTGGGCTCCAAAAAGTTGGAGCCTGGTTTACTAACAAGCTCTCCAGGAATTATTTTCCTCCAAGTATAGGAACCTGCACCCATTGAAAGAGAGAAGGAAAAAAATTTTTATTTTTCTTGTAATCATACAGTAAAAAGAAAGAGTATGGAACACAGAATCTTAAATAATAGGTGGAATCAGCAAGAATAAGGGACACATAGGTTTGTAATACTCAGTAAAAATAGGTAACTTATTAAGGATGCTGCACAGTTTTCAGCCAAAAGCTTGCACAAAAGATTCCGAATATGAAGTCTGAGTGTCAGAAATATTTTTCAATGAAAAGAATAGTTTCACCATATCTGGGCTGCTCAATAAATGTCCAGTATTCATATGAATACAAACCTGCACTCCATAGTGAGTTGTTTTCACAACACATTAAATGTTATCTGAGTTCAGTTAGTCTCAGCTGATGACCATTAACACAGTTTAACCCTAACTTTCTGCTGCCACATCTTCCTGCTGCCATGCACTCCCAAGGAACATTTGGTAACTCCCAAACATACAGATAGTTTGTGAACTCAAATTTCATTGCTTTTCATAATTTTCCTAGCAAGTAATAATTGCAAGAATCAAATTACATATAGACTCATCTAGATGTAATATAAATAGCCTGATTATATAGATCATCCAACCATCCAAATGTATTGACAAATGGAGGAAGTTTTAAAACACTGCCACCTACTGCAATAGTCAGAAATTGCCCAAGCATTTCTAGGAAACAGAAAAAATGTCCTACCTTGCCATATGAGCATATCAGAATACTATTGAAGTGATTTGAAGTAGCAATTAAGTAGAAGTTGCCTGGAAAATTCACCATGAGAAGTAAATTTATATAGGTATTTCTAATACAGCTTTTGGAGCAGCCACACTTATTCCAAGGCAGTACTGAAGAATGTTTGTGGGTTCTGACCTATGAAGTCTGATGTGAAACCAATATATTTAGTGAACTATTTCTATTATTGGAAAAGGAACTGCTGTGAATTGTCATGTAGTAATCACCTTCAGCATTGAATCTAAACCTGCTTTAAATGGTATACGTATAAAACCTTCAATGAAACTAAGTGGTTTTATGCCTTGCTTTCAAAGTCCTTGAAATGCTCAGTACAAGGGAGGGCAAATAATTATACCATAATGCATAGAGTCATTTCATCTTTTTCAGCATATTTTCATTATAATAAAGTTGCTTTCAAAGAATAAATTAATTCACTGACTTTTTATGTCTCACTCAAGTATACATATTTGGCAGAGAAATTTTTATAAGAATGTTATCTATAGGGCCTCTCACCCTAGCATCATAATCCTTTGGTGGGATTAAATTAGAAGGCTACAGTTCCATTGTTAAATTTCCATTTGTCTAGAAAAGGATATTTTCCTAAATCTCAGTCAATTTATCTGTTTATCTCTTACTGAACTGTGTGATCTATTATTTGATTTGGGCAGTTATCATACAGTAATACACACTAAGGTGGCTTATCAGAGGGTTTCTGCTGGTAAGACAAATATAAACAAGCAAAGTCTACAGCCTGATGAGTCCATGGATCAGAATGTGGAAGTATTAATGTTTACCCATTATTTTTCACAGGCTTCTATTTATGTGTGTACTATGAATGCCAAGTTTATCTGCTTGGAATCTCTGAAAACAACACACTGACTGGCAAAATGAAGAACAGAGAGCAAGCATGACAGACGTGACCTACTATTTGGTTAATCATTAGAACAAGGAAATTTTAAGAATATGTAATAGGGAATTTTGTAGTAATTCTATTCAATATTTCAAATTGGACTCCAGTGACATAGTTCTGATCATTATTTTTAAATCCCTTGCAAAAAGACAAAATGCAGTAATCTGTAGAAATAATTATTAATTCATGACACTGATTCTCAGAATTCTTCAGGCAAAGAGCTTTATTTATATGGTGTGGTGGATAAATTTATGTGTCAACTTGGCCAGGCCATAACCTAGATGTATGGCCAAACAATATCCTCGACATTACTGTGAGGATGTTTTTGGAGAAAAAGTTAAACTGGCTTACTTTGAATGAAGCAAATTGGTTTCATAGTATGGGTGTGACTCTTACAAAAAGTTGAAGGCCCAAAGAGATAAAAAGATAGACAGATATTATAGCTAACTGCTTTTGCAGGTTAGTTACAGAAGTAGCTGTTCTTGGATCTGTACCCTCCCAGTTCACTGTGTAGATTTGGACTTGCCAGGCTCTGTAATCATATAAGCCAATTCCTTATGATGGACATCTTTATATTCCTACGCGTCCTAATGGTCATTTTTCTGGCTTATTCTAAGTAACATATCTGGCGCTTACCTCTTGAAATTAAAGATATATTTTGTATTAGTCAAGAGTTCTCAGTGTGAACCAGTAGAATCTGCTTAGATATATTTTCCCAGAGCTTACTGAGTAAACCCTATACAGGCAGAGGACAGTGATTGTCTGACAGCCTCCAAGTGTGGAAACTTATCTCTCCACTGATCCAGGTCATCAACTGAGGATCATTTGGTGAGCATTCACAACAGGTTTTAGTCAGCCAACCAAGCAACAGCGCCAATCTAATTTTCTCAAACAGTCCTGAAATTCTGGTAAGTATATTCATATAAATAAAATTAGGCCAATGTATTATATATACTTCCTCCTTATCTCTTTCAGGACTTACTATGATACATACCTCACACATTCCTCCCACTCACACAAATTAGCAAACTCTTGCAATTCTTTTGGTATGTGATTCTTTGAATCTTGAGTTTGGCTTTATTTGCCTACTCTGGGATTTCTGGAATCTGATTCTGGATAAAAGTTTGGAGATGATGGAAGATGATGCAAGTAGAGCAAAAGCAGAATGGTATTCTGGGATGGTCACTGAGGTGAGATAATGACATTTTGATAATTATCTCACCTCAAGGCAAGAGGTGCCTCCTTAGACAGAGGAACATGTGATTCTTGTCCTAAAACAAGGCACAGTGGGGCTTGTAGGCTTGAGGTGGACATTAAATCCTTCCATACATTTCTGTACCAAGTCTTGGGGCCCCATTCTTTCCCCTGACTTTCTTATAAAAGGGGGCTGTTATTTCAACTAGTATAGTGAAATCACTAAAGAATGAAATGTTTCATTTTCCTGTATGCTATACTGAAATCCCTTTTGTGATAAGAGATTCATATAATAATCAGAGACATTCCTTGGCTTTGTGTTTTCTGTGAGCTGAGAATCCTGTATAGTTAGAATCAACCAGCTCATCTTAAGGCCCTCATAGTCTTCAATATGTTCATATTTCCTCCAATGGTAGCACCAATTTGATCATCCTAAAACTTTCCATTAATGGTCACTTTATTAATAGTGCTAACTGTATAATCATAGTGAATCAGCTCTTTTTTATTTAAATCATCTTGGTACATTATATATACACATCATGATCACAATCAACATTGAGAATTTGTACTAGTATATGACATGACTTAATTCTCATTTTTCCCATTCCCCTACCCAGCCTACAACCCTCACCCTATATGCAAAAGATTTGTTTCCTTTTTTACCATAACATTTTTCTTTTTCCTTGTTACTTACTTCTACACCCCATCTCTCTTTGCATATTTTCTATTTCAAAATATCTATCATATATTCTAGAACCAATTTACATCTTCAGTTTCTCACACCAGAGAAAATACATGATATTTACACATCTGTGATCTATTTACCTCAGTTATGAGTATTATTTAAGCTATGTCCACTTGAGTATAAATGAGTCAAACTTATTATTCTTTATGGCAGAGTAATACTTGATTTTATAAAAAATATATTTTGATCTAGTCTACAGTTAATGGGCATTTGGGTTGTTTCCAAGATTTAGCTATCACAAATTGAGCTGCTATAAACATAGAGGCACATATGTTGCTATGATATGAATCTTGTAATTCTTTTCTGTATGTCTCCAACAAGGGAATAGCAGGGTCAGAAGGGACCTCTAATCCTAGGTTTTTGAGGAATTTCCATATTGATCTCCACAGTAGATTAGAGGTACATTTTTTTTTCCTTTTCTCTAACTGTTTCAGTATTTGGTTCTTTCGTGGCATGTCTGGAACCTTGTTAATTATATGCCTAGGTGTAGATATTTTTGTATCACAACCACTTGGAATCCTATATGTCTCACTTATCTGTATGTCCAATTGATTTTCCTTTTCTGTGAAGTTTTCTGCTGTTATATCTCTGAACAGTTTATTTGTATGTCTTCTGCTTCCTCAGTGACTCCAACTAGTCTTATGTTACTCTTCTTTGTATCATTTAGGAGCTGTTGGATTTATTTCTCATCATCCTGTGCCACTTTCCATAAATTATGTCTTTCTCTTTCATTGGCTGTGATCCTGTTCTTTAGGTGTGAAATTCTGAAACTTGGTCTTCAGCTTTATTCATCCTACTGCATAAACTTTTGATCTCATTTTTAATCACCTCCAACTCTTTAAAGCTGTTTAATAGATTCCATTGCTTTTGTTATCACATATACTATTACGTCCCTGAACACTTCTGCAGCCTTATTTATTATATAACTCACTATGGGAAGTATCTCTGTTTTTATTTCAGAGATTGTTTCTGATTTCCATTTTACTAGATCTGTTTTTGTTACCAGCTCAGAAAGTCCTTGTGACTGACCTTCAGTTTGCTCCATTTCCCTTTCCCTGTATTCCCCTGTGGTGATGATCTCTGTACCTGGGTTTCTGATTTTTTTCTCATTTATGTTCCTTTGTTGTTGCTGACATTATTTGTTTAATTCCTTGCCTGGGGTCTGGGCAATGTTTATTGCAAGTCTCTTTCTTCCTAGTATTTGGACCCTTAGGAGATGGTTACTTCCTGAGTTGTTCCTGTTGGATCTGTAGCGGTCCTTAAATATTCTCAGTTTTAGCACATCATGGGTGGTATTTGAACAGAACAATGACATTATCTTTGTTGACATAATACAATCGGTATCATCAACAGTATCAAACATAGCACAGGAAGTGATAAGCTTTGGCAACTATTATCCTTTAAACTTGTGAGTTATATCTACGACTATATGCCTAAATTTAGAATTAGTCAGAAATGTGTTTACAATATACAGGTCCTTAAATATAGCAGCGCTACCTTTTGGGAATAAAAGTTTATTAAGGAGTTGGGGAGGTAAGGAGATAGAAGGAGAGCAAAAGATTAGAAATAGGGTTAGAGGATCTATAAAGATCACACAAAACTTGAGCAACTTATAGATGCTAGAAGACAACAGAAGCAAAAGGGACATATATAGGACAGAGCCAACTAAGAACCATAGGACCATTAGCAGCTTGAATGCCCTCTTATAATAATACAGAAAGAAAAGAAATTAGGGAAGATTAAAACTCTTTTACTTGTAGATATTGATTCTGGCTGGAGGACAGGAGAGAATGAGGAAATAAGAGGAGAATACAGGTACCTAGTAGCAGTGGATAGATAGGAGACTATTTTCCCTCTTCAATAAAAATGAGAGTAGTTGAGAGGAGAAGAAATCTGAAGTTGGACAGATTTAGCAACAGCACAGTAGCCAGATGAAAAAAGAAAATGAGGTCAGAGCAAAGAAAAAGTTTAACAGCAGCAACAACAACAACACAAACAACAATAATGCAAAGCTAAAAACACAGCCAAAATGTCCCTTTACAAAGTGGATATGTTGTCTCCTGTAAATGGTGTGGGCAACAGCATACAGATTGAAGCTCATTAGTCACAGGGAGACAACCGTCATCCATTGTCTAGGTTCTGAGTAAAATGTCTGAGTTGAGCTCAGAGAAGTCCTGCAGGCTGGAACTCTGCAAACTCCAGGATCATGTGATGTAACTGACTCACTCAGCTCACCAGTAGCTGTGGTCAACAGGATTCCCTCATTTTCTAGTAAGCGTTTTTGTTTTTTTGTTTTTTTTTTTTTTCCCCAACGTGGTGGATTGGGTAGACGAATGCACAGAAAGCCTTTGTCTATGTTCCAGCACTGCTGCTGCACTTATTCCATGTCCACAGACAAATATGTGGTGTCCCTGGAGGCTTTTCCCCTGCAGCAGTCATATCCAGTCTGGCCCACAAGGAAATGGAGATTCCATGGCTTTCTGGTTTCTCCCTGCTCACAAGAAAGTGAGGGTCCTGCTCCTGAATCTCTGTGCTACTTCTCCTTACAGACCCACACAGAATGGAGAGCCCATGCCCTTCTTGTCTGGTCCTAGACATGGGAAACTGAATTAGCTCTTTGTCACTGCATGCCATGGCTATCCCATTCTTTAGGATCAGCATCACCATCACCAACTATTTCATGTAGCCTATTTCAGTCTTTCTCTACTTATCTGAAATTCTGTTACTCATAATCACATTTGTTTGTTTGTTTTCATATAGGGTATCACTATGTAGTTTAGGGTGACCTTGAACTCACTATGCAGCCAAAGCTGGCTTCCAAATTCCACTGATCCTCTTGCTTCAGCCTCTCAGGTGCTGGGATTACAGTCATGAGCCCAAACACTTGGATCATAACCACTTCAATAAGTAAATTTTGTACAGAGGATACTTAGTCATGAAGAAAGATTTTTTGTAAATGAACTATAAACTCTTCTTTATATTAGGACACTAAAAAGCTCATGGAGTTAGAGGGAGAGCCAGACAGTAAGTTTTGAGACTAAGTTTCTAGAAGAATTTCCCTATTAAGGACACACCTACCATAGCACTCATTAAATATTGATACTTTGGTCTTCATTTTTGTTACTGTTACAAATTTGATACCAAAGACTCAACTTTGCATCCCCTGCCTTCCCTCTTATGTGAAGCTATGTCCTCCCAGAAGCAGAAACTATGGTAAAATTAAACATCCAAGCATTTTATCTCAGAAAGTATCTATGTGAGAGGAAAAATACTAGTGTGTTAGTATAGCAGGTTGACCATTAGAACTCCAATACCAAAGCTGACTCTGAGTGGAAGGAAAAGACAGAGGGTAAGTGGAGGTGAGCTAGGTTTCTGTGCAGTGCAGGGGGCTTCTGGGAGGTCCACCTGAAATCACTCATCAGGGGACAGGAACAGGAGGTCTACCAGGGTATCCTGTGACACTGACTGAACAGCCATTTGGGAAGTGTGCTCAGTTACTAATGTTGTAGTAGCCTTCAGAGGACAACAGCTGGGTCCCTGTGGCCATTATAGTTCCCATAGCTAAAGATTTGGCATGAATTCCTGTGGTGGTCACACCTGTGTCACCCTATCCTGGCTGCATGCTGATGCTTCAGTGTCAGGTTGCTCTTTTGTAAATCTGAGTCTCATGTGAGTGAGTCATATTTAGAATCTCAGTCACAAGCCTGTGCTTTGGGTGCAAAGTCAGCTGGGGAGGAGGCACTGAATTCATAAGTTGCACATTTCTTAAACATCACAAGGCTGTAAAAAAACAGGTTGGATCAGCAAAAAGCATGACAGACACCCATCACAATAATGAAAATAAAATACCATTAATAAGAGACCTGAAACTGTGCATAGTTAGCTATTTTATTAACATATGGTGAGAGCTTTAAAAGAGCATACTTTTGGAATGTCTTTTAGAAGAAGAAGAAAGAAGACAAAAAACAATTATTTGGGGGAAAGAAGATGAGAAAAATAGAAGGCAGAGTAGGAGAGAGAACAGAAAGGAGAGGGAAGAGTTATAGGATACGCTGATAGGAAATAAGCCCTATCCTTCTTTTGCTGTCATTTGGTCATGATAAAAAAGTGAACCTGAGGAGCAAGAAATGGAGAAAATTCAAACTCAAGAATCAATCTCCACTCTCTTCTTTTAACCTTAATAATCCAAGCTTACAGAACTGATGAGTAGTAGCAGGACTCAAACCCAGATCTTTTAAAACTCATTACTTTCATGAAAATATTTCCTGGAGAATGCAGAAATGCAAAAAGAACTCTTTGCACATTAAGTTTTTCATTTGATTTGATTCATAAAAACTATAAAATGAAATATAAATACACACAGAGGTTCATGAGTTGAAACAAGCAGTTTACTCCATTCTGTCAACTCAAAAATAGTAATTAGCTCTTTCAGTTTTGTACCTTGCATTGCTCTTTGAGAAAGAACTTCTATATATCCTTCATTCCATAAGTTGCTTGGTTTTTGTTGTTGTTGTTGTTGTTGTTGTTAGCCAGGTATTATCACAGTACTAAGTAATGTTTCTGCATTCTGTAATAATCTATAGATGGCACCTGTGCTGGTGCTGCTATTTTCCAATAAGTTCAAACCATCTTGATAGTATTGTATGATGTACATTTCAGACAGTAGGCATTTAAATTAAGTCAAACACAAAACGGGAGTGAATGGATTGATTTTCTCCTGGTACAAATTCTCTTTTTATTTAGCCCAACATGATTACAGTTTTATAACATGATTTTCAGACTGTAATGATATGACTGTGCTAATCCTAAAGAAGTCAATTGGATTTTACATACTAGTTAGCTAATAAAGAGGAGGTAGATGAATAGTAATATTTTATAGCTCTATGATGGTTTTTATGAATATTAATTGACACTATCAACTGTTCCTGGACTACCACCATTCATTTTCTACTCTTTTGGCTTTACAATGAAACTCTATGGTGAAATCTATTTATTATTGATGCAAAGAAATTTATAAAATACTTTGGATTATTCTAATTATATCTTCCTATTTTAAAGAATGACAATAGTAGAAGTAGGTTATTTTGGAGTTGGAGGCCTAATTGTATTATTCTACTGCTCCTGTAATTTCAGCAAGTAATTGTAGACAATATTATTTTTCAGCAAATCCAAGAGAAGATAAAATATTTTAAAACTATAGCAGGTAAAAGAGTTCCAGATAAAAGAAATGAAATAGAAAAATCTGAATAGTCAAGTAAATTTTAGAACAAAGTAATTGTCTTTAAAACCACTACCTATGTATGATCTACTTGAAGATCTGGGTGACAATATGTACTCAGCCTTCCTTAGTGCATTACTCCCTACATATGTCCTAACTATGACTTATCCTTCTTTATTTTGGTCAAAAATTATATTTTCAGAGTAGAAATAAAGAGGAGGTAGATGAACATGTTCTAGAATGTGAGACAAATGGGGAAACATAAATAAGCTTATTAAAATAATAATTCAAAATATATGAGATACATAGCATACAATATGATAGAGTAAAATATTGATTTAAGGCTAGATAGATAATACAGGATAATTGCCTAATCTGTGTTCAACTGGTAGATGAAAGCTAGGAAATTAGAGAAAAGTAGTGAGAGAAAAGGACCACTGTAGAAGATATACTTCAGAATGGACACTAGGATTAAATGTTATCAGACTAGGAGACTTCCTTTTTTTCCCTAAGTACATGCAAAGAACTTGGAAGTCATCACTCACATCTACAACAAGAAAAAGGCCAAGCAAACTGAAATTAACAACTTTTTCTTGATCTACCAGAGAACTGAGGCTTTTAGGTTAAACTGATAATGCTAAAATCTGGAAAGGGGCAAATAGAGAGCCTTATACCAAGATCACCTTCTGTGGGGTCATAAGTTAGTGGAAATATTTAAATGGCAGTTTTGAGATTTGTGGAGACAGCATAAATTAGTTACAGTAGAACAAATTATGGAGGCCAATATGAGAGGGGCTCACATGCTTCTGTGGGTTGTTCCTTTAGAAAAACCTACAGAGTTTATAATGCAAAAATCTGAGAAAAAAATACTCTCCTGTTTCAGGACAATGAGGGGAAATGGAACTGTTTCCTGAGATGCCCAAACCATTCTCCAAAACAAAGCTCTGTCATCCAAAGGAATAAATTTTACTGGTCTTATTATCCAGAGGATGTTAGCCAACTATAATCTCCTGTAGTCTTCAGTTCTCATCTAAAAGGAGAACAAAAAGACAGAAACATTTCTGAATGTCCTATTCAACGTCTCAGAACCAGAGACTGATATTTAACTCCAATATTATGACCAGTTCCTCTCTCTCAGACCTTATCACACTAGCAAGGCTCCAGCATGATAACAGTGGATTATGACTGAAAGAAATGCACAGTGTGAATTCTATTTAAAAAATAGTTCTTAGGAAAGATAACAAAGGAGGGGAAAAAAAAAACAAAAACAAGGAACAGAGAAAACTGAAGACTTTGCAAATAGCTCCAGGAGACATTAAACACAGCCACTTCCCAGCCAGATTAACATAAAATCTCCCAATGAAAGCCCATATAACTGATACTTTGTATTTGGATTTAACAAAAAACTGCAAAGAATGCTGAAAGTTAAGGGGAAAATCTCATCAAGAGAGACAAAGCAAGAATTAGAAACAGACTCACTTTTTGGTTGAATGACACTCAGAGCAGTATTCATCATATGTTTATATGATGAATATAAAGACACTTATGAAAGAAGACTCATAAAGACACTCATGAAAGAGGACTTACAGAACTGCTTCAGAAAGTAGCAAGAATGATGAGATAAGTGCATTCTTAGCAAGGGAGATTAATGGCAGTGTGTCTTTTACTGTAAGAAAAATCTTAATATAAATATTCACTATTTTCAACCTCATGTGATTACAGCATGGCAATAAATTAAATGAATGATATCAATGTTAGAAGAGAGGAATGGAGACAGATCTGTTATAATCTAGATATATTACCCGTAAGTGTTATTTGACAGGGTGTTTAGATTAATTTTAAAGGTATATTCCCACTAAAAAAGTTTTTTTTAAAGGAATATAATTTACAAACTGAGAAAGGATAAAATAAAATGTTCCAGTAAAACTAGAGCAAATTGAAAAGGAGAAAAGATTTTTTAAAAAATGCATCTACACTAGATTTTACACTTTTCACAAAAACTAACTCAAATTACATCATAAATGTAAAATGAAAAAGAATAAAGTTCTAGAAGTTAGGAGAAAGTCTTGGTGACTTTGAGTTTGGAGACAAGTTTATAGATAGGAAAAAAATTAGTCTAACTTAATGTGTATGTGAGGCCCTAGCTTCAAACCCTACTACTGGGGAAAAAAATGGTAAGTTAGATTTCACTGACATTAAAAACTTTGGCTTTATGAAGGACACACTTTAAAAAATGAACAAAGGGGACTGGGGATTTACCTCAGTGATTTTTGCACCTGCCTTGCAAGCGCACGGACCTAGGTTCGATTCCCAGTAACCACATACAACAAAGCCAGGTGTGGAGACTCACCACCAGCAATCAGTACCACATACCACAATGCCCGGTGTGGGGCTCACACCTATAATCCCAGCACTTGGGAGGCAGAGGCAGGAAGATTGCTGTGAGTTCATGACTGAGCTCAGGGCCAGCCTAAACTACAAAAGTGAGACCCTGTCTCAAAAAAAGAAAGAAATTGCAAATTAAAATAATTTTATACCACTACATATTTGAATGGCTAAAATCCAAAACAATCCAAGATCACCAGACATTGCTGAGGATGTGGAACAACAAGAATATTCATTCACTATTGATAGCACTGCAAAATTGTACATTTTATTGTGGTTTCTTATAAAATTAAACATAGTCTTACTGTATGATTCACAATTGCACTTCTAGGTATTTATCCAATGGAGTTGAAAAATTATGTCCATACAAAAACCTGGATAGGAATGTTTATAGCAGTTGTCTTCATAATTGCCAAAACTTGGAAGCAATGAAGATATCTTTCAATGGGAGACATATAAACAAGCTATGGTATATCCCCACAATGAACTATTTTTTCAGCAATAGAAAGAAGTGAGCTATCAAGCCAAAGAAAAATATGGAGGAATTTCATATACATATTGCTAAGTTTAAAAAGGCAGCTGAAAAGGGCTATATACTATATGATTACAAGTATGACATTCTGAAAAAAATCAAAAGTCGAAAAGCAACAAAGTCATCAATGGTTCCCAGAGGGTTAAGGCAAAACAGAAGGATGAACAGATGGAGGGTAGGAGATATTTATGGTGGAGAAAGTATTCTGTATGATATGGAAAGTGTAAACACATTATATATGTTTGTCAAAATTCATCAAGTTCTACAACACATGTGTGAATTTTAATGTAAATAAACTTTCAATATTAAACTAAAAGCAAAAGGAATCTGCACAGAAATACTGCACTTTGGTCAATAAAGTTGTTTCCTATGGAAATACAGGTTAACAAACCAGATACTACTATACTTACTAGAATTGGAAAATTAAGTAAATGAATGGTAGACAGTGTGAGCCAGATTTCTTGCTGTTGGAATGTAAATTTACAGATCAGCAAGGGGAAGAAGTTATAAAGATCCTTGTAGTAATGAGGAACAAGGAGACTTGAAAAAACTGGTACATCCAAGGTCTGAAGCAGAAAACATATGATGAGTCTGAAATATCTTACAGTGTTTTGACTTCACTGGCCTGAATGTAAGGAACAAAATTAAAAATTCTTACTGATGAAGGTATATTACAGCTATATAGGATTCAACTAAAATCCTTCTAATGGCCAATGGCAAAGTACTGGATTATAACTTAGAGTACAAATTGAGTACCAATGAATTATTTATATCCATAGCATGATTAAATTCACAAATCAGGAAAATCTCTCAGGCAGAAGTCCAAGTAAGGTATCTGTATACTCTAAAGGAAAGTAAGTCTCACTCCTGACTCTGTAAATGTGAGGCACACAGTACTTCTATGAGAAGAGGGGGAAAAGAGTACATTTACAGGAGATAAACACTATTCAACCAGATGATCGAGGTCAAGAGCAGTAGTCATGAATCAAATTGATAGTAGGTACCCTCAAATACCAAATAGGATGATTTACCCCTGTGCTCCTCCCCTCAACTCATAACCCAGTCTGATCATGAGAGAAGTATCAGGCCATTTCCAGTATCAAGGCACTGTATTCTGTACCTGCATGGTATTCCTCAAAATTGCTTATTTTTATGAGATATATCTGAGAAACTATGGTAACCAAGAAGCCTCTAAAGAGACGCATCCACTAAGTGTAATGTAATATCCAGGATAGGATCCTACAATAAAAAAGGGGGGTTGGGTAAATTCAAGGGGATATGAATAATCAATGAACTTTAGTTAATGATATATCAATAGTGGTTCCTTAAATATTTAAAATGTACTAAGCTAATAGTTTATGATGAGGGAAACTTATGTGCAAGTAATATATAAGGACTGTCTGCTCTATTTTTATGTAAATCTAAAACGTTTCCAAAAAATAAAATGTGTTAATAAAAAGAGATATGTACTATTGGCCAACAACCATACTTGGATCAATTCTAACATCATTTTATTTTATCCTTATAGCCAACTTGCAAGAAGCACAATACCATAAGTAAAAGATCAAGAATTTGATGTAACAGCTGGACATGATTGTCAAGCCTATAATCCCAGAACTCTGTTAGTCTGAGGCAAGAGTAGCATCATGAATTTGAGGCCAGGCTGGGCTACATAGTGAGTTCAAGGCCAGCCTAAACTACAGAGTGAGACCTTGTCAAAAAGAAAAGAAAAGAAAAAACAAAAAAACACAAGATTTAACATGTCTTAGGCCAAGGATTTAGCTCAGTGGTTCGGGCACCTGTCTTGGAAGCACAGGGCCCTGGTTCGATCCCCCCATAACCACATACAATACTGGACATGGAGACTTGCACCCAGCAGCAATCAGTACCACATACCACAGTGTCAGGCAGAGGCAGGAAGATTGCTGTGATATGAGTTTGAGGCTGAGCTGTGGGCCAGCCTAAACTACAAAGTGAGACCCTGTCTCAAGAAAAAAAAATGATTTAACATGTCTTAGTTTGACTACAAATTCCATACTTTTTCTACTAGAGCAGAATTTTTAAAAATATATCTTCTGAACACCAAGCCCAATACAAACTCTTGGGGATGAGGATGTTAAATAAATGATTTAAATGTTAGTATGTTAGAGAAATCTATCTTAAAATTCCCCAACACTCCTTAGGGATTCCTAATGGACATAAGCAGATACCATCAGCCCTCTCCACTGACAGTTTCCACATCCAGAGACTTAACTACTAGGTACTGAAAATATATGAGAAAACAAATTTATCTGCATTGAACATGTACAGACTTTTTTCCCTTGTCCCTATTCCCTGAACAGTACAGTATAACAACTATTTACAGAGTATTTGATTGTATTAAATATTACTAATAGTCTGGAGAGGATTTAAAATAAATGGCAGGATGTGCTAAGAGGTTACGTGTAATCACCACACTATTTTAAAGAAGTGGCATGAGCAGTAAGGGTGTATCTGTGGGAGGGTCCTGGAACCAGTCTCCAGTGGACACCAAGGTGTAACTGTAGGATTCTAAGAGATCCTACATCAAAGAAATATGTTTAACTTTTAACATAATTCTCACCAAACCTATTTTGTACAGAATCTACTTTTAACATAATTTTGCTCACACTGGCCATGCTTCAGCAGACTTCCTCTCAGAGGCCATGGTAGATTGTGATGGGTCTGTAGGTTCTATTGGTTTAAGACTTGATGAACTGACAATCAATAGCAGATACTTGGTCAGTATCTCAGTACCTACTCACTACTTCTTCCTTCATAATAAGGAAATTTAGCTTGACAATGTAATCTGTCAAAAGGCTACATTTCCCTTGTATTCTGACCATGTAATTGTTCTAGCCAATGAGATAAGCAAAGGAAACTGATAAGATACATAAGGTGAACTGTACATGGAACTTTATCAAGTATAGTATTCTCAAAGAGGTGCAAGTTATGTTTCCTCTCTCCCCTGCTGCTTCCTGCTTAGTGAATTATAGGCTGTAGCTGGAACTCTAGCAGCTATATTGAACCATGAAGGACCACATTGAGTATGGTAATACAGCCAGACAGAAAAAGAACAAGGCTCTCGAAGCATGAAGATGCCATACCAGCCCTGTCTTTCTACCTCCAGACTTGCTGTACAACAAAGAGATGTAAAAGATACTTCTATCTTGCTTAAACTGCTATTATGATTTTTCAGTGTGATTAAACTGTTTGATTTGGCTTGGTTGTTACATGCAGCTGAAATGTATCCAAATTGATACATATTCTGATTTAAAATAAAACAGTCTAAAATGAAATTAATTAAAGTGTAATAATTTGAGATCATTTAGGGTCCAGGAGGGAAGATCATTATTCCCTACTAATAACTTGCATGGAGGTTTTTTTTCCCCTACTCCCTGGCTCCCTTTTTCTTTTTCCCAAGTGTGGAGTGTTAAATAGGTCAGTCTTTGGGAAATCTGAGATAGTCACCTCTTTTTTATTCAAATATTAACACAGAAGCATCATTCTCTGCCAAAGCCCCCATCATTTCCCAGTCAGACCTCCATGCTATTCTCTTACAGGCCATCACATCTTGAGGCACTCCCTGGAAAACTGTGTTGTGTGGTAAATGTCAGTCTTCTAGTTAAGAGTTTCACCATTTAGTAAGAAAAGTTTAGTCACCCTCTCATCTTAATCCCAGCCAGGCCAGGAAAGTCAGTGAACCTTAAGAAGTATTTGGTTGAAGAAAACATAAAAGGTCTTGCGTAAGTGTTCCAACTGGAAAGATAAACCTCCAACAGCAAGACATTTGTTCATGCAGTATTTCTAGATTTCGGTCTTTCCATTGAAGCAATTTTTTCTGTAGCAGCTGCCTTTTTTCTACTCTACATTTAACCCAACTTAATAGTCCTTTGTGAAGTTATAGTCTCCCTCTCCCCAATTCCTTTCTCAGGTTTGATGCATAGGACAATTGGATAAGAATAAGAATTTATGATGACCCTTTGTAGTTGGGTCCGGCTTACCAGTCAAACACACCCATGAGAGGTGCAGCTCAGGCCTGGACACATGGAAAATGAAATTCAAGCTCATGGTCTTCTCAACTTCTCAGGCACTTTCTGGAAAATTAGTTGAATTGGTGGGGTATGAGGCTGAGGGGCAGGGAATGACTGGTTTTAAAGGCCTCAAAAGTCCAGTGGTAAAATGTTCCAATCAGGTTAGGTTCTCAGAACATTTTTTACAACCTTCATGGAATGCAGATTCTTGGGTATCTAGATGATGAAGTCAAAGGAAACTCTTTATTTTGTTATTTAAACACATAGATTTCTTTACTTTCCAGTATAAAATATACCTAAGTGATGCAAGTGAGATAAGCAAGTTTTATTTTCTCACTTAGTCCCTGAAAATAGGAAAGTGAGAAACCTAGCCCTTTGAGTTTGAATACCTTTAGGAAGTTCAGGCCCCTCAGCTTTGCTACAAACCTTCCCTATCCCTGAAGGTGCTTGTACTCTAGATCTTTGGAACAGAAACTTAATTTCAGAACACTCCATATTTAAAATTTTATCAGTGGTGGCTAATTCATAAGTATTTGTTTCATAAATGACTGTCCAAGTGGGAAAAAAAGGTTATTTAATAAATGATGTTAAAACTCTAGAAAAAGTTTCTAATTTTATAGACTAAGAAACCCAGGCATACGAGGCCAACCAGAAAGAACTGCCATATGGTATGAAAATACACATACATACATTTTAAAAGCAAAGAAACTTCACTTTTCAACAGCCATACAGATACTAAAGTGGCACACATGCTTGAAAATGAGTATGCTTTCTGAGTTCTTTCTTCCTATTTTTCCTTAGTTAGTTCCTAAATTTTCTCTAGCAAAAAGTCACCTGTTATAAGGAAAAATTATGTTTAAAAAAATTCCTGCAGAGAAAATAGCTAGTGCTGTTCTAGCCTCGGCTGCTTTCCCCGTCCTTCCAGGCCTGAGAGTACTCAGGCACATGTGGTGAAGACAATCAGCACTGAAGCTTTCAGAAAATCTAAGTGTGTAGAAGTGTGGGCAGGCAATAAACCACAGAATCAGCTCCAGCTTACAGCCAGGCTCCTTAACCATTCTGGTGTCATGCAGTTTCACTCTTAGGATCTGATGAAAGCTGAAGGCCTTTTCCCCAGAAAAAAAGCACCTCTGCTTACTCACACAAAACTGTGTGTTTCCACAAGAAATTCAGAAGGACTGACCCCACCAGTAGCTTCCCAGACAGGACCAGTCCACTCTGAGGTGAAAAGTGAACTGTTTCAAACGGAATGTCCCTCTGTCTGCTGCCTACATTCTAATGTGATTGCTAGTGATTACTGTGGGTGACCCAACAGTCCTTTTAAAAACATAAACCATTTTAGGAAAGTTGAGCCATTAACCCATCAGTTTAAGAGTAAATCTATTCAGATTGCTTTTCTGCTCACAGATAAGCAAGATCAGATGCACTGGAGGAAGGATAATTTTAATTTTTCTGGAGCTTGAAGTACTTTGAGGTGGGAGATAGAGCTGGAAAACAATTTAGGTCACCAAGCTCTGGGAGATTGTGGAGGATACTAGAGGAAAAAGAAGATTGCACCAAAAGGAAAAGATGATTTCAGATACAAGCTTCACCTATGCCTAGGAGATGGGAAACTGAATTAAAAACTACCCATTCTATGTACTGGTACAAATTCTCAATGTCAATTGTGTATATAAAATGTACCAATAAAATCAACTTTAAGAAATTACCCATTCCATGCCAGGAACAGTGAAAGTCATCTCAATACATCATCACATTTAATTATGCCATCAACACTTGTGTGTTTTTCTCCTATTTTATAATTAAACAAACAAAACTCCAGAAACTTAGCAATCAAAAATAATTTGCCCATATCAATTGATTAGTGACAACAGATTCACTGAATTTGTATTCTGCCCAAGCCATTGTCCTCAAAATAGTTTGTTTAGCTTAGATTCCATTAGGAGTAAGATTTGCCTGAAAAAAAATATAGATCCAAGTGTTTCCTTACAAATATCATTGGGAAGCACAGCCTGTTTTTCCAGTGAAGGTGCCTTTGATCATCTTGATCATCGTGCTATTCTGTGTTTCTGGCACTGGGTGAGATTTTTCCCAATATACAGAATTGGCCTGATGGACTCCTTTAATCAATGCCTGCTTTTTAAAAATGATCTCTATGCAAGTCTGTTGACATTTTTCAAACATATGCCAGGGTGTTATTTGACTGGAGACTATGAATATTGTGAATCTCAAGTTTACATATGTTTTCAAAGAACATATTTTAAACATAATTGTTTGCAACCAGAGGAGCAAGCTCATTTATACAGCATTCATTTGACTGATATCTGTTGAGTATCCTCTCAGGGCTAAGCCCTATAGTGGGACTGAGGCTACAGCTCTGAACATAGTTGCTGTCTGTAAAGAAGCTATGTCTCCTTAAAACCTCTTCAACAAAGTTTGAGATATTTTTTATTAATATGCCCTTGTGGAGGAAAAGTTTTTAAAAATCAATGTATAAAGAAGAAAAGACATGGAAATAGCCCTTCCATTACATAAAATATAAATCATCTCTCTAGATTTTCCTGCTCATCGGGTGCACTTAAAAATGCTTTTGGATGAATGCCTGTCATTCTGTCAGAAGCCCAACGTTTTCTCTGCAAGGAGTGCATTATAAGTTGTAGTAGAAGAGGTATGTGCACGTCCCTAAGCAGGACACAGCTTGACAGAAGAGACCAAGCAGGCTAAAACAAACAAGAAAGCTCCAGGTTAGTGTCAACAAACATTTTCTGTGAGGGGTTTGACACGGGATTTTAATTTCAGGCTTTCCAGCCCATATGGTCTCTGCTGTACCATTATAGTAGGAAAGCAACCATAAGCAATGTGTAAATAAATAAGTGTGGCTATGTTCAAACAAAGCTTCATTTACAAACAACAGATTGGATTTGACCTACAAGATGTAGCCAGCTGCCCCCTGTTCTGGGTGAAGGCAATTTTCTATGATATCTACTCTCCAGTTGATGCCTGGCCTGGTGGTATACACAAGTATATCTTTCTTCTTCACTACAGGATGTGTATTCTTCTCAAAGAGATGGAGCTGTCTTTCCAGATAAATAAGCCATCTTTGGGGCAATGATTTTTTTAAAAAATCACAATATTCCTATGCCAGAACTGTTAAAAACATACACAAGCCCATTTTCAAAACTTAAAACAAGAAGTTGAAATTATAAATGTAAGAAAAGTAGGGAGGCCCTTGCAAATGGGAAATTGTATAGACTGAGTCAGATGAGGAGAGTTTGAAGGCATGGAGAGAGCAACTCAATAGCAGAAGGGAAACACTTAGGCAGGAATGAGGCAGGAAGTTTCCATGGGAGGATAGGATGGATCCCTGGAGTTGGAATTTTAAATGGATTTGAAAAACAGTGGGGGGTCCTGTAAGCAAAGGACAAATACAACGTAATAGAGTTGAAGCAGGAACAAGCTAGAGTGAAATCCAAAAGAGAACCACCTCAGTAGTCCAGGCATAGCATACTGAAAATCTTCATTCCAACCAAGGCTGTAGCTTACTATGGAAGGAGATCAAAAGGCCTTGGTGAATTGCAAGTATGAAGCAGAAGTATAGCAGCTGATAAAACCTGACCAGGTTGCCTACTCCCCCTGCACCAGAGCAGACCTGCCATAATCCAAACTCAGGCGCTTTGCTTAGAGAGCAGATAGGCTGAAAACCATAATCTTGATACAGGGATTTCACAGCAGCAGTGGGGACAGATGGTGTCATAATCCTCAACTGCATGCCCCACATATGCAGCTGATGACCTCAGGCTAGTCCGGTACATTTTCACCAAACAATCCCAAGTGTTGTTTGCGAATCAGTAGCACTCAGAGGTGTTGCTCTCTTAATATGGGACAGACACAGCTCAGTTCTGATTTGATTGTTTAGTCTTTTAAAAAGCCTATTCCATTTTCCCTCCAGTGAGCCTCATCCCCTAGAGTCCTTGTGTCCACTTAGTGTTCAGTTTTCGGTGTTTTAATATTCTTCTTTTCTCTTTAGTAAGATGAACCTCAGTGTCTCCATTGCCACTGATTTCTACATTTGTCTTGCCTTTAGTTAGCTTTTGCTATTGTGCTTTCTTTGCTTTTTGCATCTGTATGTTCTGCTCCTCCTTAACATTCATTCTATTATAATAACCCAGAAAATGCAGTGCATTTACTGTTAATGTAGAGAGACATTTATCTATAATTTATTAAGCATCATTAATGATGCATGGATTATTGCAACAGTCATTTCTTTTAAAACACGGATAATAATAAAATTATACATTATCTTAGGCAGGATTGCAAACTCAAAACTATTTAGGGTCCAGTAGCTTACATAAATTAATGAAGAATGACAGATGTTAAATCTGTTGGGAACTGTCATTCATCTGCAGGCATCTAAATTTAAAACATGGTTCAAAACCCAGCATGTTGTAGTAGAAGAGCTATGTAATCAAGCTAATCAGTTTAGTAGTTTAGTTTTTATGAACTCATATATTTTTCATAAGAAACTATGAGGCAGTCTGGACAGACATTAGTATACTTATTTTACTGACATGTAAACAGGTCATGAAACCCTCCTATTCACCTAAATGAAGCTAATTAATTTTAGTAAGATAATATACATTAGGTATCATTATAACAACAGCTCTCTGAAAACTTCTCCCTGGGAAGTTTATCCTTCTAGGAGAGCACATGTGTAATAATGTATAATGCTGAATATGACCTGTTGTCTTTACCTCCTTAGTTATCCTGTGCTTAGTTAGAGGTCAGTGCAGTCTCTGAGGGTCACCCATTCTTGAGTTACTTAGCGTAGAGAGGGTAGCTCTGTGACTAGTGTTTGTCCTTGAATCTCCTGGTTGGTGGAATTATTCCCATCAACTACATCTTGAGAATAAACTGTAAGATAATAAATTGTTTAGTCTGCTCTTATAGTCAGGTCTGAAACGTGAGTGTGAGGAAACTGCTGGCTCCTCACTGCAGTGGCTGGGAAGGGGAAGGGCATATAGGTTGGGATGTGTTCAGTCACCCTTTCTGAATGTTGCTTTTGAAGCTCACAGCAGTAGCTGAGATCCAAAGGAAAGGAAGCATCTAATGTGTGAAAAACTAAAAGGCTCTGCAGCTGCTAGGGAGAGATTGCTAGTCTAGCCATTTTTGTAAGTTCTTTGAGGAAAAGACATATTTTATCCTGTAAATTCCCAAATAGTAGCTATTTCAGTCAGTGTTCAACAAACATAGATAGAAATCTATTTCTTCTTCTATGTGTTTGAAAGAGGTGTAACCCTTGGGTAGAGTGGGAGAGGGTTCTGAGGCTCCACTTCTAATGAAGTAATGCAGTAATGTTAGGGAAAACTGGGTGGCTGAGGTTCTTAAGAGATGGCGCCAGTTTGGATGGACCTCTACTCAGAAGAGGATCTCATGACTGAAGAACCTCATGTGCTGAAACCAACAGAGTGTGGTTCCTAAGGAGCAGCAAAGTGATCCTAGCTCTGGAAAAATGAACAGCGATGTGAAGAGAATCATTTTAGGGAAATGCCACAGGATGGAACTCCCCAGGGAAAAGAATTTGAAGTTAGCATGCAGGATTCTTACTAAAACCAGTGCTTGCAATTAGTACCAATGGTAAGAGATCAAGGAACTAGAAAGAGATCAAGAATTAGAAAGGGGGAGTGATGGGACTGTGGTCTAATATAATACCAACCTTGGCTGACACCAAAGGCTAAGCTGAGCTAGAACAGAGCTTCAAAGTTAGCCCATGTCAAGACAGGATGCCCAGCCCCTTATTCTCCCACAGGATAAGACTGATACTATTAGAAATTAACTGCTCTGGGAGGGGACACGACCTGGAGTGAATCCCCACTAGGAAGTCCTTGAAGGGGCAATATGCTGAACATGGTCTCCAGACAGCACTCCCAGAAAACCCGGGCAACAAGTCCTTCCATAAAGAGGGATCGGGCAGTGCCTCAGAGCATCTGTCCAGCAAGTGATCTGTGCCGCTTGGATCCGCTCCTTTATATACTGTCTGAGAGCATCCCTTCTAGGATCCCTACGGGCTGCACTTCTTGGGGCAACTTAGCAGGAAAAGTCAAAGGGATAAAATATGGCTGTGCCACTCCAGCTGTCCTCAAGGATTCAACTGATACCACCATCTCCCTTTCCAGTATCCATTCTAGATTTCCTCATCCTCAGTTAGCACCTCTTCTGGCTTCAGATCATACCACTCAGGATGAATTATTGGTTTACCTTTCCATCTACCGTGAAAATGTGGCCCAGATGTACCAAGTGACACCCTGGCGGATCACCATGGGTCTAAACATTCCTTCCTAGACCCTCTGTATGGTTTTTTCCTTTTCTTGATAATCAGGGTCAGTCACCACTGCCAGGATGGTGACTTCCCTTCTCCCCTGCTACAAGGCCCTAAAGTGCTCAAGGGGTAGCCATAATTTATAATTTAAAGAGATTTTTTTTTCTTTTTTGACTGAAGGATATATTCCTCTTCTTTGAGTTAGCACACTTAAGCCTTCAGGGATCGAATTTGCAGGGGTAGAAAGCACTCATTCCTCACATGGAAAGAGATGGCAGCTATTTAGGAATGATGCCAACTGCAGCCACTCTGGTTCTTAGTTCTATCTGTTCTTTCTGTGTGGGCCACAGCACCTGGTTAAGTCCTTTATTCAGTGAATCATTATCAAGTATTTTCTCCAAGCTTACATGTCAGCTATTTCTGTAATACAATGTGCCAGGGTCCTAACATGCCATTAGCTTCCGGATGATGTAGAATGATAGAAAGAGTGGTCTCATAGTCATAGGCCCACTCCAATCTTTTCCTTTCATAAAGTGACTCCTTGATCTAAAAGAATGTTATGTGGGATCCTGCATCTGCAGATCAAACATTCTATATCTTTGGACAGTGCCACTGATTAAAGCCTTATGAGAAGGAAAGACCTTTTTCAGAATTTTGGCCCATTCTTGTCAGAATGAAGCACCAGATCCTCCAGACTGGAATAAGTCTAATGTGGTTAGTTTAAGTACCAAATGACCAGCAGTCATTTCAGGTAATATAGAGGGAGCTCAGGATTGGATTCTCTTGATAGCAGATTGCATATTTGACAGTGGCTATCACTAAAGCAGTTGTGGTAAGATATCCTCCTTGTCTAAAATATTTCCTTACGTAACTTCTAAAATACACATATCTCCAGGTTTTATTCCTCTTTCTTCACTCCTTCCCAGTAGCTTTCCCTAATTTATTTTGCTCTGCTTATCTCTTATGCCATACTGACATCCAAGATGCTGTCCTTTATTATCTTTTCTTCTCTAGTCAGATATTCTCTGCAAGTGAATTCACCCATTACAAACTTTCATTCATCAATTCTATGCTAATGGATTTTGGCTCCGGAGTGACACTGATACTGAACTCCAGACTTATATTTGCATTTTTTAAAAAGAACTGTTGAGGCATTAGGGAAGATGGATTCACTCAAGCATAACTCATTTATTCAATGAATATTCATTCAGTTCCTATTATCCAGCTGGAATGGGAGAGAATAGAAGCAGAGAGACCAACATACAGGCAGGTGGTGGTTAAGTTATGAGAATGGATAAGATCATGCAGAGTGTGTTTATGAGGGAAAGACACGGCAAGCAAGAGTCAAATCCTAGGATTCATATCATTCAATACAGACATAGATACAGACAGAGATAGAAATAGAGATAGAGATAGAGATAGAGATAGAACATGCCCTGCTGAACCTGAAAATCCAAGGTGGCTCAAAATCAACAGGTCCAAAGTAAACTCATTTCTCTAACTGCATTTGGTTTACTAACCCCTTGTACTTTTGTGTTAAGAACCTCAGTATCTCAGTTTGAAAACTGGAAGTCATCCATGCCTAAACATTGTCATCTTCAACTTCTGCATCCATTTGGTGCTAAGTCCTATTAATTCTATCTGTGATGCATCTCCAATATCCTTGTTTATTTTGTCTTGTATGAGTTTTAATCCAGAGGTAATATTAATAATATCCTTTCTGTCGGAAACCCTCTTAAAATCTGAGATGTGGTATGAGCAACCTCTGGGAAGCATATGTTGATATGAAAAGTAACATAGTTGTGTCAAAATGAGGTTTATAACTCTTACTCTGAGATTTGCTGCCAAAGAAGATATCTTAATTAGAATGACAGTGAATCAAAGTGTCATGAGTTAGGAAAAAAGTCAGTTAATGTCACATATGAGAGAAGTAGGGCTGGAAATCAAAGGTGCACGTGTGCCCCTTGTAGATGAAATGTTTCTGTCATGTATTTTGATTACTTGTGGGAAAGTCAGATTGTTAAAGTAACTCAACTGGATGAAGTATTAATGATCTTGTAGTCTCTGGTCAGTCTCTCTTCAAACCTAGTACATGACAGACTATCAAGTAACATTCTCCACGGTGCTATAAGAACAGTTTTTCTGAAATATACATACCAGCCTTTTATTATACCAGCCTTTGGCTCAAAATACTGCAGTGGATCACATAGCCTTTAGCAGTTTAGTAGTTCTTAATCTGAGGATTTTGGCAGATAGTGTAAAATGTGGGCAAAATCTACACATCATGCTGAAATTTTCTGTGGTACTGTAAATGCACATTTACTGAGGACAAGAAGCACTGGTTGGTTCATCTCTCACTCTCTTCTCTCCTTTTCTCTTTCCATTAACCCTTAAGCTTTCAAAACCCTTTCCAGACCAATTAAACAATTTGCTGCTCTCAAATATTTTGTCTTTGTACAGGGGCCACCTCTCTGGAACACTCTTGCCTGCCTATAAGACTTCTAGTCACCCCTCATGACCCAACTCAAACATCAAATACTTCCTGAAGCTTTCTTTGGATTATCCTGGGCAGAATTAGCTTCTCTGGGCATTTATACATATTTTCACATGTGAGCTTATCACATATGTATTTGTAAGTGTCTTTTTTCTTCATCAAACTTGAGGCTTCTTGGTAAGAGAGACCATGTCTCCTTTATCTTAAATTGCTCAACATTTCCACTCCAGTAACTCAATATTTCAGAAATGAAAGAATAATTTTAACATATCTGTGGGCAGAGAAAACTTTAAATATGCTGAACTATCTAGAAAAATAATTTCCTACCTTCTCAGTGGGTTGAAACATTCCCATGAAACATACCCCAAATACATTATGCCAAGGTCCTTTCAATATGAGACTGTAATTGTGAAGGACACAAGTTTTTCCTTCCTTTTTCAGAAGTAATGAACATTTTTGTTTGAGCTAGAAATGTTAAACTCATCACCAAAGTAGGCCACAACAGTTTAAACTAGCTATTTCTTTTTAAATAAATGACAGGCATCATTTCACTTTCAGTAATGTCCCACTAGCTCCCCCTGGACCTACCAGCCGGTAATACAACCCTTGGACAGAGATGAGCATTCACTGTATCATTTGCCTAAGCACAGAATGAAAACGTGGACAGTTACACTCAATATTGACCGAGAATGAAAAAAATGAAAGTATATGGGTAAATGCTTTTAGTTCAGTCAGTTGAAATCTTAATAATTTGATTTCCTTTTAAAAACTCACTTCTAAAATTATTTTTACATGCCAAATAAGATACAGTATTAGTATGTAAAGATTCCATTTATTTGTGACTGATGAATAAAGCTTTCCTGGACAAAAATGCTTTGCCAATTTTCACATAGTTCTAAAATCCCACTTAAGAATGCTTCATGTCATAAATATAAAATGAAAATGAAAGGAGAGAGTAGAAAAGAAAGGGGGGGAATGGAAGCATTATAGGAAATTTAAGCTTTCTTGGACCATTTTAACAATTTGCTTTGTGTCATCACAAAGATTTCTAGTATCCAAAAGTGTCACTTAAGCACACGGTTATGTATAAAGTTAAATATATGTTGCTTAAGCTACTATTGTTGTGGTAAGAGACATTTTTAAATTAAACATGCACACACACACATAGGACTGTGATCGGTTATTCTGACTATGTGCCTTTATTAGAATTCAGGATGTCTGTGTGGGAACCCGTAAATCTAGACTAGATGCCTGAAAGCAACTCTATCCAACTGCTTCTCCTAGCTCTGAAATAAATGATTACTACATCCCTCCAATTGGCACCTTAACTCACAGACATTTCTTTTCTACAGTGCTTTCATGGATGATGGTTCCCCAGGTTTGTTTTTTTCAAATTGTGATGTGGTTAAGATTTTTACTCTATGCTTATTAGCATAGAGTAAAAACCAGTAAAAACTGGTTAAGATTTTTACTCTATGCTTATTAAAACACTGATTATGTAGACAGTGAGCTGCTTATCTGAAGGCATTTCATTAGAATTACATGAGTGAAAACAGATGCCAACTATATGATTACATTAAAGACTCTTGCTCCTCATCCCAAAATATTTCTATACCTTTAAGAAAGCAAATAGGACTTTTAAAAATCTGACTGCTCGTACAGAATGCACAAGACCTTGCTCAGCCTTTTCTTGTCACTCCCTTCTCACTTTTACTACAAAATTTAGGGCTCCTTTCTCTTTCTAGATGCTCCTTCCAGGTTTGCTTTAAAGGATGGCAGAACATCCTCTCTTATTATGGGCATTTACTACATTCTTCTGGTGCTTTCAGGAGGGCAGAATATCCTCTCATCATGGACGTCTGCTACATTCTTTGCTGCACATTGCCTGACGGTTCTGACTTTATTAACCTTTTCTAACTGATGGCTGCCCCCACGGCTCCATTCAGGGTACCTCTAAATGAGACATATTTTGTGTTTCTCTAATTACAGAACTATCTTGACAATGACAGTCACTGACTGTAATTACTCACCCTGGTTTCCTGGGAATCTGAAAAAAAAAATTGTGAAGGCTGGCAAGCTACTCTGATATTTCAAAAACAGCTATTTCCTTGGGTGCAAAAATGACTCATATTTTCCTCCCCTATCCTGCCTATTTGGCTGTCCCAAGCATCTTCCTCTCCCCTCATCGAAGGTCTTCCTCGGTCCTTCTAAAACAGACATTCCCTTCTGCAGACATTGCCTCGGGCCTCCTAAGACCCTGAAATCTTGAGCATGTGTGTGTGATGGCCATGTATACATCTCTGCAGTGACCCCATAACTCAATGCATTTCCACAAAAGAGAGAAGTGAGAGAAGCAAAATGCAAGTGTATCAGGACCTCAGCCTCCTAGACAAAGAATTCCAAGTCTGTCTGTTTTATTAGTGCTCCTGTGAAAAACAATGAACACACAAAGAAATTACTTTGAAGCATATTAAATGGGATATAGAAAAAATATGAAGGATAAGGAGACTTATCTCCATGTTTTTGTTTTGATTGTTAATGACAGAAATATATGTTCTTTACACAAATAGAAGTTTTGAGCAAGAGACAATTATTTAAGAAAGATCACAGAAGCCTTTGTATTATCACTTGTCTAACATCCTTAATTTACATTTGTGTTCTGACATAGGAAATGTGACACTTCTGGATACTAGAAATCTTTGTGATAACACAAAGCAAATTTACATACCATTTTCTTGCACATTTTTCTTTCACTTGAACTCCCTACTTCTCAAAAAGGAAACTTCATTCTGGTGGTAGACCATCATATGGTATACTAAAAAGTTTTTACCTGATGTATTGGTGAGTGCCACTTTTCTATACATCTAATTAGAAATGATAATGGCATTATTTATTAGTCCTTATAATCATTTAGGCTGGATTCTTTGTTAGGTCACTCAACAAAAATAGTGAATCTAAATTCTATAGTTGTCACTATGCCAACTGCTAAGAATTTAATCAGACTGCATGATCTCTGATGAATCATAGAGCCCTGGGTATTTTGGCTAGAAATATGTTACAGATAATCTAGTTCAGCACCTACCCATCATGATTTTTAATCACAATCACCTAAGATTGTTTTATGAATGATAGGTCTCTGGCTGAACCACAATTTTATAGATTTTGATTCTGAAAACCTAACACAGAGCTCAAGCACCTATATTGTTAAAGGTTCCACCAGGGGTCCTAATTATCAATAAGGTCAAATGTTCACTTCTCTTATTTTAGACAAAGAGAAAACAGAGCTATAAAGGTTTTGAGGTTTTCCAAGTCATACACCTAGCATGGGACACCATCAAACCTAAATCCATTTTTCTTCATTCCTCACTTCATTCTCTTCTGTATCATCAGAATTCATTCAGTTACAAAGGTAAAAAATCCAATTCAAATTACTTTAAGCCAGAAATGAAATATACTATTTTATTTAATAGAAACTTTCTTGAGTAATACTTGAGACCAGAGTTATTCTCTCTCTCCAAATCTACCTAAATGTTCACTGGTAGCTTTCAAGTCAAATTCTACTAACTTAGCAATTCTACCAGCAAGAAAAAATCATTCCTGATAGTTTAGTACATGTGCATGTGTGCACGTGCGCACACACACACACACACACACACACACACACACACACACACACAGCATGGACTCCAATTGTGTTAGGGAATAATCTGGGGATGGTAAACTTGAAACATGGGAATGGAGTGATTATGTTGCCAGAAATATGACTGGAAAATGAAAGATATATGTACATATAATACATTAAATATGTATTATCTACCCAACCCACTCTGTAATCTATTTAATGTTCAAAAGTTTTTAACCATAAACTACAGTATTAAAATATTTTTATCCTGTGACTTTCAACTTTTCTAAAACACAAGTTTCCAAAACAATATTCTGTTTATGACACATGCTGATATTTTCTGTCACATTATACATCACTGTAAAAAAAAATTAGTCCCCACTCACTAAAGTACATTTTCAATACCAAAACTAGTTGTGAACAATGTAAAAAGTAATTTGATTTATATTTCATTTGATAATTATTGAATGAGCAAGTAGTAGGCACTATGCAGAATTTAAAGGGCATTTACAGCTGTGTCTGCTCTCTAGTGGTATAAACAACCCAGCAGAAGCTGAGTAAGACAGTGTGGCCTAGGCAGAAGGAAGAGACCATCAGAGAGAATAATACCTCATCTCCCAGGAGGAGGGCCAACAGCGTGAAGCATACTTCCCGACATACTGCTGAACACAAATTAGGCAAGCAAATAAGATAGATCATATTCCAAAGCCAGGGAACCAAATTCAAGGCAAGGTGGGCAGAAGGTAATCCCAGGAGGCAGAAAAAAAAAAAGTGAGAAAACAGTCAGAAGCTGAAAGTAAAGACAATTAGCAAGATGCTGAAAGTAATGTCAGTCAAGAGCCCAGCAGCATGTTAAAGTAGGTCAAGGGCCCCTTGTACAGCTTGTGCTGGAAGCCTGCCAGTGGACTGCTGGGAAGGTCTTGTGGTAGAAGCATGCTCTACCACATGCAAATAATAAGTAGGAAAATAGGAACTTTAACTAAATCTCAATGTCATCTGTTAAGTAAATAAGACTGCAACAGTTACATCTCTCCTTCAGCCTGTTTCATAAGAATGTGCATCACAGAAGCACCATCAATACATATAGTTAACAAGGATCTCTGCAGGGTAGATAGATATCCAAGTGGCAAATGGTGATGAAAGAGTCTAAGCCAGTCAACTCCTGTAGTGAGTTCCTTAGAGCTCATTGTAATGGTATTCCATGAGAAACATGCTGAAAATCTCTAAGACAAATATGTCTCTTATATTATCATAGAAAACTTTAAATTATACATGTTTACCTAGCATACTTCCCTGATCACTACAGCTTCTGAACCAGCTCTCACTAATGCTTTACAAAATAAAGTCTTCACATTATAGATGCTTCCTCAAACTGTGAAAATAACCCTGAGATGTCTTTTCACAGTATGAAATAGCTGCAAGGAGGCTCACATATGTCAGTATTTTTCCTTTTGATTTTCTTGGATTCTTGTTCACAACTCTACCTCTTAGAGTAGTTCCTCTCTGAGTGTTAGCTCTGATCTTCTCATAAAGAGAAATAAATCATTTCTGACTGAAGTGCAATCCTATTCCATTTTCTTCACTGCTTTCTTTTCCCCAAATACATTTCTATTTCATATACTACTAACATCTTGTAAATGTGTGATTTCTTCTCTGCAAAACTCCTTGGTATGCTGTGAACTCTAGATTTATGTTCTAGGATAAGCCCTGAAAGATTACTTTCTACTAATAAGCTGCAGGCTGGGTCCCAGCAATGTGCACACACTCTCTTGTTGCTTAACCTTCACCTCTATTTCAAGGATGCAGAACACAACCCAGCTGCCCTTTACATTCTCCAAGTGTGAATAAAGCCCGGCCAACATGGAGTCATCTCTATTCTGGATTTATTACTTCTTTGGCCAACAGACTCAGACACTACAGAGAACCAGAGAGCCCCAACTGCATGCTACCTCATTTCACTCTCTTCACAACTGCACCCCTTCTCCCTTCATGAGAGTTTAGGCCTCCAAATTAATTACCCTGCATCTCTGCTTGGATGCCATATTTCCCAGTGGTTGGAAATAGTGAGTTGACAAGTTCAATCTCGAACAGCTATTTTGTGCATGAGTCATAAGATCAAAGTATGATTCCTCAATCATTTTTCCAAAACCGTTATGGTTAAATATTTCAGAATTCACATGACCTATCTGCATGGTCACCTATTTTGGGTAGAAATTTACAGGTCAAAAGAACTTGAAGACTCTTTGAACAGTTCATCAATGAAATATGGATATCAATGCTAAAAGAGTGGAATATGAACAGAAGATGCCACCTATTACAACCTTGAGAGTACCCTGGTACACTCCCTGTTTTCAGGATAAGGAGGCCATAGAGTGTCTGACCAAATTAAACTGTCAACACACTTACAGGAATGGACTAAAATGATATTAAATTAGATTTGTGGAAGCAAGTGAAGTGATGATTTTGTACATTTGTGTTCGTAAATTAATCTTCTTATGTCTATATCTTGGATATGTTTAAATATATTACCTTCCTACTTCTGATATCCACAATTTATTATTATTTATATATTTTCTATTTCTTCCTTACCACTTCGTTTTACTACCCTCTTTTCTTGTTGAAGAAAAACATTTTCTCATAGAGCTTTGAAATGACCCAGGAGGACAATAATAGAAGAATATTTGAAAGCCTGAGTATGATTTTATACATCATGCTGCCAAAACAAACAAGCCATTGAAATGATTAAATTATATATGTTTTCAGTCACCATCCCTAATGGGCCATAATGTCTGGACAGGAAGTACTGTGACTGTGACGCAGGGAGAATGCATAGATGAGGATTTTCCTGGTAAGACAAATACTCGGCTTTATATAGGTCATCTCAGCACCTTGTACTCCTATCCCTGCCCTCACCAAGAGTCCTTTCTGCAGGTGGTCCAGAGAGCTTGTGGGCATTGCTTCCAAGTGGAGCTAAATAGCTCCAAGTGTTCACACATGTACTTATATTTAATGAGCTATGGTTTCTGGAAATTCTTGCTCAATTTTTGTTAGATTTATTGCTAGGAACTTATTATAACTTTGGCAACAATTTCTTTTTAAAGTATATTTGATACTGTCACTGTTTTGTAAAAAAATGTTCTTGACTTTCACCCTTTGTGCTTTTAATGCTGAGGAGTATCTCTGAGCATTTATTTAAAGGCAAGGCTTCTGCCAGTGTCGCTTTCTCTGGGGCAACTTCATTCTTTTCATCATCCTATCTTCATTTCTGTCCACAGAATTTCTCTGGCTCCATGCCAAGTCTCTTTAACAGCAGTGTCCACAGCATGCCTCCTGTAATTCCATCGATAGGGATTCAGATTTCAGCTTCAACCTCACCACTTTTCAGTTCTCTGCTGAACTTTATCTTTGTGAGCATTTCCTTCTTTTGAGTATCCATATTATAAACTATTGCCTGGGTTTATCACTGGGAGATGGGGGGTCAATATGTCTGAATGTTTCACTATGTGTGAACTTAATAAATGTACAATGATAAATCATGGATAGACTTTGAAAGCAATGTGCTTAGTCACTGTTCACAATGTTTATCTGTTTTCTAGATACTGAAGTGGGCTGTGTACTTCATTCAGTCACTCACAGTTAACATATCATGGTAATTAAAATCTGAACAGAACTGTTGGGAGTCTTTTTTTTAAAGCACGTAGCTAAAATTTGTGAATATCAGAACTGTGCAAAGTGGGAACTGAGCATATTGGATTTAGTATTGCTTATAAAATCCAGGTCAACATCAAATGCATACTGTATGCTGGATGGCCAAGAATCAACATTCTGAAGGTATCTCTACCATCCCATAATTCCAGCCTTTAACCTCCTTTCTCATCATGCATACGACAGGGAAAGGAGGGTAGTAAATTGGCCTCACTCTTACCCTTTACTTTGGGGTTAAATTTGTATAAATTCAACCAATTAGGGTTTGTCACGTCTCCTGAGGGTCAAGTTTCTGGGGAGATGAATTTTCAGGCCACTAATATTATTTTGACTTCAAGGGCGACATCTAGAGGCAGAGAAGCATAGCTGCGGAAGTAAATCCTGTGTATGAATCCCTTCATCTGTGCGCTGAGGTCCTCTTTTCCAAGGGACCAATGATGCTCCAGGGTACGGTTATTGAGAGGTGAACCTCCCCCTCTATCTCCTCTCCCTCCTGCACATGTCAGACTGCTTTCCAGTCCGACTGGGTCCTCTAGTGTAAGAGTCATCGGCAGGGAATCGGGTTGGACTCTCATAGTTTAGTCCAGAGACCAAAGTAATCCGTCCATGGAGAGTCTTTATAATTTTGAGCAAAAGCAACCCTCAAGGGGTGTGGCGCAAAGTTAGACAGTGACAATGAAGTCCTGCCTTTGTCCTCTACTCTAAATAGAACAAAGTAGGTGGGAGCTCCTCTGCTTGGCGCTGGTCCGGGCTTGTCCCACGAGGAGAGGTGTGGATGGGTCACCCTCACCTTCCAGGACTGAGAGCTGTGGTCTGGAAGGCAAGGACAGCAGCCCTAATTTTTAATGCGAACAGTATCTCCCCACCCCCAGGGTCTCCTTTCCCATTTTCTTCCTTTCCTCTTCTTTGATCTTTTAAGAGATTACTGAGATTTATTTCTCCCCTCAATGGCTTTAGCTTTTCTTTCTTATTTATCTAACCCTAGTAACTTTTGTGGATTCAATATCGGTGGTCTTTTTTTTTTTTTTTTTTTTTTTTTTTTTTTTTTTTTTTTTTTTTTTTTTTTTTTTTTTTTTTTTTTTTTTTTTTTTTTTTTTTTTTTTTTTTTTTTTTTTTTTTTTTTTTTTTTTTTTTTTTTTT
>PVIR01000043.1:150001-308914 GCA_004026965.1 Petromus typicus | reverse complement strand
GAGCCAGAAACTTATCACTCTCCTGTGCTCAACTAAGGGGTTTTCCTGCTTGACAAACTGTTTTCAGATGGTATAGCCTCAGGCTCAGAGAAAGTTCCTGGTTTCAGAATGAGGAGGATACACCTCCACCAATGGTCAGTCCAGCAATTCATCCTACAATCTCAAGTCCTGTGATTGGTTGTTCTTAACTTATAGAGTCCTTGTCAGAGATGCTTTGATCTAGAGAAGATATCTGTTTGCTTCTCTCCAGAAGTAGGTGGTATTGCTGGCTAACTACCCACAGTTCCAGTCTGCCTGGTTTAATCCAGAAGTCCCAGGTCAGCTAACTGAAAGATTGGTGTTTGATGTTTTCATACTCCCTTTCTTCAATCTCCTCATTGTATTCACTCTCCTTGACTGTCTTCACTTATTACAAAAAAATTAATAACCATATAAATGTTAATGACTCTTAAATCTGAGTGTTTAGTTCAAGTTACTTTTCTGAGCTCCAAAACCACTCAGTATCACCATTTAGATGTTTTTCAAGCCCCTCAAATTCTGCTTGCTTGAAACAAAACTCATCTTCCCTCTTTTTCCAGAATTGTGCCTCCTTGTATTCCTGACTCCAGTGGTGTACACTCAATATGCCAGCAATAATTCTTGTCATCTACTGCTCTTTGATCTGTCAATTCTACCACCTAAGTATCTCTCCAACTTGTGTATTTCTCTTCATTTCTTCTTTGCAGTATTAGATTAGCTAATAGATAGCTTCATTGTATGATTAAGTTAATAGTAGAGTATAAGGTTCCAGAGATTAGAGAGTATAATGTTTCAGATTTCTATCTTGTGAGCCAAGAATTTTGTTTATTTGTCTTGTAAGAACTGTACCTTTTTCTGAAAAAAATGAACTTGGTAAAAAGAAAAACAGGGCCAGGGATAGAGATCAGTGGTTCCGGCACCTGACTTGCAAGCACAAGGACCCAAGTTCGATCCCCGGTAACCACATAATAATACTGGGCATGGAGACTCACCCCAGTAGCAATCAGTACCACATACCACAGTGCCAGGCGTGGTGACTCACGCCTATAATGAGGCAGGAGGACTGCTGTGATGTGAGTTTGAGGCTGAGCTCAGGGCCAGCCTGAACTACAAAGTGAAACTCTGTCTCAAAAAAAAAGAAAAACAAAACATCAGTAGACTATAATACTGAAAGATGTACGTTCTTCTCTTCCCAAGAAACAACTGATATAAGCAGGCGTAAATAAAATATAGGTGTTTATTAAAATTTGTTTTATCTTGCTTGTTCATTGGAATTTCTGCATACTTGTTATTTTGTCATATTTCTGATAAACAGTAGAGAAAGCCCACCAACAAGTTCCCCAAATAATAAAGCAAAAGTTATACTTAGACACTCTCAGTGTCACTCATTTCAGATGTAACAGCCATTAATTTGCACCACTATCACCACTTGGGAAATGTTGACCAGATAATATCTACAGAAACTATAGACAGAGATCCTTTGATCAGTTACTTAGACAGGACAGCCATTTCCTATTAAAATTAAGAAATAATTCTAGAAAAGAAGATTTACTAGAGAAGTGAGAAACTACTGTGTATATAATATCTGATTATTAGTCAATACAAATGTTGTTTAACATTCTGAATCTTTCAAATCAGATAATTAACTTATTTCCTGACAAAGAGGGAAAAGACTTCTTTAATCTTTGAACAATAATTTCTCTAAAATACTGATAATTAAATAAGAAACATTGGAAAGAATGTAATACTTGATATGTCATAAAGGATTACATTCAGCAATCAGATTTTCTTACAATTATTTTTACAAGTCAGTATAGTTTTTATTTGAAATACACATAGGAAAAAGTTGAATATATTATAATCCTTGAATTATTTGAGTCTTTCCACTATTTTCTATTTTAATTCCTTACAAATTCTCAACTAGTTTACTGAATAAGAGATTTAAAAGTGTCTCCATATTCAATCTGTTTCAATATTCTCAACATTGCCATTACCGTGATCTTTCCAAGACTCTAAATATCCAAGTTTAAAATCTTTCAATGATTCCCTATGATCTTACAGATCATGTCTAGACTCTATATCATAGCATATATGAGCAAAATAGCTATGGAGCCCTTATTTTTCCAATTTATTTTTACAATTTTTTCTAGATGTCTTCCATTTTTTCTCTCAACTTTAAATCAAAACTCTAAAGCTCTTCTAATGTTTTCACTCTTTAATATAGTGACGGCAAAACTTTTAGAGATGAATGTCCAAAATGTGACCCAAACCCACGCATTTATTGCAAAGTATCAACATTGTAAATAAACCCAATACTGAAGTTTTAGTTTAGGAGGAAAACAACCAACTCACACCTAACATCTTTTATCTTAAAAGCAAAACAACATATGTGCTGTAAATTTGCCACCACTGCTCTAGAAAGTCTTCCATGATTTTTGTGAAGTTATATCCTGGTATTAGCATTTTCACACCAGTTTCCTAAGTCCCAGTTCCCACCGAGTGGCAAAATAAAGATGAAGAAACATCAGCATATGCCATGGGTTTTGTTCCAAGAGAGGAAATCTTAAGCTTAGAGAACCTGAATCTTTTATAATGGGCAGTAAACACACTATAGCCTCCCTTCTGAGGAAGATATTATCTTCACACCTGCTGCACAGATTCCTTCAGTAAAATAAACCCTCACAAAATGGGCCTCTAAAATTAAATGCACTTGTTCCATTCACTTGAAAAGAGCCATGTTTTCAACATAGAGTGAGAAAAGTTGAGATCTATTGAAAATAGAACTTGGGGTAGAATTTTGGAAGTTACAGCACTGAGTCACTCACTGATGAATACCAAACCAATGTAACAAGCAGAGTTCATAATTTGAGAATCCTGGTGATGGTTTCTAACATTATTGATCATACTGTTTTCTTTTTTAAAAAGACATTTTACTAACTCAGAAGTACACTATATATTTACCATTACTTATACCATACTTAAGATTAAATTTATTTATTTGTAAGTCAAAATCTTTAAATTTATATTAGCATTTATAGATTCATTTTAAATGTAGTATTGCTTATTTTCAAGGTACTATTAAACATGTGTATGTTAACACTAAAAAATGAAAAAATTCATGCTTGCACTTTGCCCCACAGGAGACACTACACCTTCCAAAACTGTTTATAAAATAAACATCTTGGATTATATAGTTCAGGAAAATCTAAGAGAATCCTGGAACAGTGCTTTGCAACAATATCTTGAAGGTAGATCTAAGTCTTACGATGGGTCTGAAAGTTATTTAACAAAAAGAAAAATAATACCCACTAGACTTCATAATTTGGGGCTTTAGTTACTGAATAAAATACAGTCATAATGAAATGGAAAATTATAGGAGTAGGAAAACTTGGCTCTGGTTGGGTTAAACAGTAAAATAATAATAACAATAAGTTATTTTGTCTTTGCCAGATCCTTGGCACTGTATTAAATTCATTCACCAAATATTAACCAAGCACCTTCTATGTGCTAGTCACTGTTCTAGGAATTGAAGATTCAGTGCTGAAGAAAATCAACGAAAATCCCTACCTTCTATTTTGGTCCTTGCCTTCTACTGAAGGATAGGCAGGCTGCTGGGGAAGTTCAGGTGGGTAGGGAGAATCTCTTCCTGGAGATACAGAGATATCAATTTTGTGAGTAGTTATTATTTATGTACACACATAAATACATATACACACACTTTACAGCTAAGAAAACCAGGTTTAGAAAATAAACATGGCTAAAATCACACTTAACAAGTGTTGAAAGCAAAATGATCCGTTGAAGTCTAGATGCTGTGCGTTATTATTTATCCTTTGATTAATAAATCATTCATTAAAATTCACTAAAAGTGAATATTGTAAGAAGTATTAAATTACTTGTCCAATACATTTTCATCAGATATGCAATATTGAAATTTCAAAAGAAGTTATGTAAGAAAAACTGACCTGGCTGATGCAATGGAAAAGTTAACTGAATTGCTTTTTCAGCTTAATATTAATTTGATTTCTCCCTACTATTAAATTTTCTTATATTTCACAACATAAATCACCTTTGGATAGTTTTACTACATTTAATTATTACTTTATTTTGTGATATAATTTTTTAAAATGTATTTCATTGAAATAAATGAAATAACTCTGAGTTGAGACAAACCTTAAAATATTTATCCTATTTAAAATGACTTCTAATATATTAGTAGTTCTTAGGAAATATGAAATACTAAGACCTATGGATCTGCAATAAAAATCTAACATTTAAATCTACTTTTTAAACATTATCCAACAATGAATATATTTTTAATGGGGCTATATGATTCATTACTTCAGCACTGGGGTACTGCAGAGTTCCCTCCATTTTTCTCTTCCCTTAAGCCCTGCAGCCTAAGTGTGGTCTGAGATTTCAGAGCTATGGGGCAAGAGCCAATATCTCTTTCTTCTGGCCCTTCAGAGAAGGCATCTTTTCTGCAGGCCAGAGCACAGATGCCCTCCATGTGAAGTCGTGGGTAGTACAAAACAATGAATAAGAAGTAACTTATCAAAGGACTTGAATAAATTTCAAGATGAGGTATGATGTTGTGGATTTCCTAAGCATATTGGATCAAACTGATCTTACTTTGAATACTCAGTAGAATACAGACAGGTTGATAGATATGTGTGATATCTGATTTCAATATAAAAGCATTGAATAAAATATTATTTTACTAGAAGAAAAAATAAAATAAAATGGGGCTATATGCACTGAAATTCTAAAATAATGTTATGTGGAACATAAACACAATATTTTAGGCTAAATAAAATATAAAGATATAGGAAAATAATTGGAAAAGGAATTATCCACAAATTTATTCAATTACTCATTAATAAGTATTCGTATTAATTGCTATTTACTGAAGCTTGGTGTTTCTTCATATCGTGTCTTCACTAGGCTACAAGTCTAAGGAGGATAGTTAAATGTCTTTCTTGGTCACACTGTATCCATGCCATTCCAGCATGGTAAGTCCTCAAACTAACAGGCAAATCTGAATTTCCTTAGTTCAGTCAGTGCCCCCAAATCAAACATAACCCAAGGGCACCAACACACAGACCAGGTTGCACAGCAGTAGTTAAACAGCAGGTGAGCAAATGAGATTTCATCTATATTTACAGTTGTTCCTTATCAGCCACATTACCACCTGAGCTCTGTGTTCAGTTCAGAGGCAGTGTTAGATTCTTATAGCAGTGTGTATCTACTATGAACTGCACATGTGAGGTTGCATGTTCTTTATGATAATCTAATGCCAGATGACCTGAGGTGGAGCTGAGGTGGTGATGTTACCACAAAGGAGTGGTTACAAAAACAGATTAACATTAGCAAAGAGGTTTGACTGCACAGAGACCACAATACATCAATTGCTTGTAAACTTGTATCTTTCTTGATCAGTGAATGGCAAGGGGAGAGCTCTATTTCTGGCGGGTTGAAGCCTGAATCTGACACTTATTTTCACCCCTGCATGCCCTGTCCATTATTTGATTTACCACTTGTGTCTGTGCCTTTTTTCTACATATTGCACTTGTCTCAGCCACAGTTTTGATAAGATCACAAGCTAACCCTTGCCAAAATGTGTTCAAAACCAAAAAAACAAAAAACTCAACAATCACTAAACAGCTTCTTTAAATGGGAGAAAGACCCAATTATGAAATGCAGAGGACTAAACTGCCAACAAAAAGAAAGCTACAGTTAAAAGAAAAGAGCAGATTCATTGCAGTAGGTGATTCACATTCTCCACGCTCATTTTGTATAACATAAGACAACCAGCTCTCCAATGAAGCTATGAAATCTTCCAAATTGCTTTGCCACATGAACACCAATCACCTACATTAAAAGACAAGCCTTTGGAGTTTTTCAAAAGAAAAGCAAAAGAGCATACGGAACAGAAGCAGTTATCAAAGGCCACCACTTCATCAAATGTTCCTACACTTAGCACATCGTTCTTACCAGCCAACTACCCTGTAAAAGCTAAGAAGCCTTTTACTGTTGGTGAACAGTTAATCCTGCCTACTGAAAAGAACATTTGTCATGAAGTTTTAGGAGAAGCCACAGTTCAAATGGTGGCCTAAGTTTGTCTTTCAATTAGCACTATCACTTAATAAATGGATGACCTAGCAGAAGATACTGAGGTACAACTCTTAGAATTAATGAATCATTGTGATATGAAACCCAGGTTGATAAGACTACTTATGTTGACAGCAAAGCAACATAACAATTATTTTTATGCAATATATATTTCAGGAAGATATGCATGAGAATATGTTATGTTGCACTTCTGATGTCAACTAACATCACAAACGCAGAGCTTTTCAAGTCTTTGACTACATGTCATGCAAACTGAATTGGCTACTTTGTATTGGTGGATACACAAACAGTGACTACCATGGTTTTACTATTTGGGTCAAATAGGTTGATTCTGACTGAGTCTACACAATGTGTCATCCATAAAGCACAATGCTGATTAGCCAATGTGTCATCTTATCTTAACAATGTTTTGCAGGATATGATTAAATTTATCAACCACATTAAACATGCCCTTAATTCATCAGTTTGCACAGCTCTGTGAGATGAATGCAGAGCATTTATCCTCTCTTATACAAACATGTAAGATGGTTTCTTAAAGGAAGATCACTGGCCAGAGTTTTTGAGTTGTGAATATCATTCCTGATATTTGTTTTGGAAAAAACAGACAACCTGGCAGCACATTATGACACAGAACAGGTCATAAAATTTTCTTACTCTGACCTTCAACCTGCTCAGTGAACTCAATCTATCATTTCAGGAGAGAATGACAACTGTGTTCAAGTCAGCAGATAAAGTGGGTGCATTCAAAGTCAAGCTGGAATTATGGGGGCAGTGAGTGAATACTGGGATTTTGATGTTTCAAACATTAGGATTTAGGAAGACACTGAGCCAGGGCCTTCTTTCTCCCAGCTGGTGCATTATCACCTTCTCTCAAGAGCTTGAGCATTGCTTCCTAACCATGAAAGACTCTCAAAACAGAAAGAAAGTAATCTGTGACCCATTTGCAAATAAACCAGATGAATTGACTTGGTACTGGAAGAGGATCAACTGCCTGAAGCTACAAATGATTGTGTCCTTAAAATACAACTGAGACTTCAGATCTCCATACATCCAGGATTAAAGTCAAGGTGGAATATCTTCCATGTCACAAAAGCATTGAATAGCCTGCTTCCCTTTGCAACATTCTATCTTTGTGAAGCAGGCTTTTTGTTTTTTATGATAAGAGCCAAACCAAAATACCAAGCAGACTGGACATAAGCAAAACACTTCAAGTGTCACTGTCTCCCATCATGGCCAGATAGGACTATCTAATTGCAGGAAAACATCCTCAGAGCTTCCACTGATTATGCATTATGGTGAGTTGTACAACTATTTTCTGATATATAATTTAATGATAGAAATATAATACACAATATATGAAATGTGCTTAAATCACCCCCTTCTTCATTCTGTAGAAAAATGGTCTTCCACAAAATCAGTCTCTAGAGCCAAAAAATTGAAGACTACTATGATACAATGTTAAGAATTTAGGTGCTACATAAATGTAAATAATCATTACTATGAGACTTGAGAGATTTTTGTTGAGGAAACTAGAGAGATTTCATAGCATTGGAGTTCAAACAAAAGACAAGTGAGTGTCTTGTTTGTTTCCTAGAAGAGACAGCCAAAGTTGATACTGAAAAGTGCTTATATGTGAAAGGTTTCTCCAACGTTCTATCTTCATTAAAATTCCCCAGATATTTATCTCTTCTACATTTTAAACAAATTAGCTTACTAAATCATTTTAAATTCTGCAAATACCTCAATCATCTGTACAATACTGAGATATCTTTGGTTTTTGACAATGACTTTTTTATGTTTCATAAGTTTATTGAATGCTAAACATGATAAATAGAGCCATACAGATTTGGGGATATATCTGTATCCCTGAAAATGCCCCTCATGCTCTATAATGTGAGATCAAATCAATGTTGTCAGGATGAGAGTTGGGTATGGGGCCCATAACTGCTTTTATTATTTTTAGCTTCAAAATTCCTGTACAGCTTCTTTATGCTTAGTGTGGGGCAATGGGTAAGTGATGGTTGTTGCCTTTCTACTGAAAGCTTAAGACTCTTGTTTACAAGGGTTTCCTTCATTTCCCAAATTTCAACACCTTTCAATATTTATTTTTCAAAGAAAATGTATGGTGATACCACTTAGATCATGTGAAATTCTCATTCATGATGAAGGTGATTAGGGCATACAGATGCTATACTCATCATGAATTCAGTAACTGAATGTGTTGTTAGGAAGTGGGGTATCATTGGAAGTGGGTCCCTGGAGGGTAACTTGGCAATGTATATCTCTCTCCTTAACTCTTCCCTTCTCTGCTTCCTGACCACCATGCATTGAGTACCTTTTCCTCCAACATGTTCCTTTGCCATCTTGTTTTGGCCTTGGGGCCAGCTAACCTAGGTTTCTAATTTCTGAGGGTGTATGATGGACCCTTTGCCTCCAAAAGATAGTGAACGTCTGCCTTTTTATTCTATCTAGGCTCTCAATAGATTGGATGGAGCCAATTCACATTGGGGATGGCAAATCTTCTTTAACCAATTTGCTGATTCATACACTAAACTTTCACAAAATGCTCCTAGAATTCATGTTTTAGCAGATATATGGGTAATCCTTAACCCAATGAAGCTGATAGACCAATTTAACCATGGAAAAGGTAAGAAATTTTCTCAGCTTCTATTATTTAGCGAAGAGGCTAATGCAAGCACTCAAATACTGATAGTTTTAGTTGAAAGTACAAACAAGTGACAACAAGCATAAGGAAAAGAAGCGAAGCAGAGGAAAATACAAAGCTGAATTGCCACTGCTCCACAATGTCATATATTTTCATAGTAGGTGGAGTGGCACATTGTATGTCATTACCCCAGACTTCTGCAAGAAGTCTCTTCGAGAAGTACATGGAAAAAAAATCCATGGCATTTATTCATGTCATTGTGTAGATGTCAAGAGAGCTAATGTATCTTCTGCTTCCTTGCTGTGTCTTGGTTCCCACTGGTTAAATTTGCTACTTCAAGGACTGACTCCCTAGGAAGCTACCTTCTCTCACTTCTGAGCTCTCTCCTTCATCAGCTGCTTAATATGGCAGATCTCATCCCCTGCTGGGTAGCACTTCATCTATTTGTGCAGGTGGTAATAGAACTGGAATCTTCAGATGCGAATGCACTAATCAGTCTAGCTTCCTGGCGATTACAAAAGGATATGCTCTGCACTGTGCATTCATTTGATTTGTGGTCTTAAAGGCAGAATTGAACAACTCCAAAATGAGTCTAAACATAACAGTAGATTCATAAATAAGTCCCATGATGACCCTCGAGGAAAGACACTGAATTTAGATATTGTTTTCTTCACCTTCTAAATAAATCTCAATGGAATAGAATTAATCAGTATCACAAATCATGAACACTACCTTCATTACTCTATGCATAACCTTCTTTTAATTAAATTTGAAGTTCATTGGGGTATAATTGGCATGTAATTAACTGCACATATTTAAAGTATAGAATTTCTTCAATTTCCAAATATTTATGCATTCTTGTATCCATCGTAATTTATGTAACAATATACTAATGTATTAGTTCCCAAGGGTGCTGTAAAGAAGTACCATAAACTAGGAATCTTTTATCATTAGGTTTATTGGTACAACTTATATATGCCTAATGATCATATTCATCACATGAAATTTGTACCTGTACATAGTATATAATTCCTATTTTTTCCCATTTCCCTCCCCTTTTATTTCACTTCAGTGTATAGTCTCTAGGTATATCCATTTAGCTATAAATGCCTAAAATTTATCCTTTTTTAATGGCTGAGTCACATCTTCTTTACCCATTCATTGGTTAATGGATATTTGGGTTGTTTTCAAGAGTAAGCTGTTAAACTGTGCTGCTATGAACGTGGGTGTGCATATATAACTGTAATATGATACTTTGAATTCTTTTGGGAAGATAACAAGATGAGGGATAGTGAATCAAATGAAACCTCTTAGTTTTTTGGAGAATCTCCACATTGATTTCCACAGTGGTTGCACCAGTCTACACTAAACTTACTGAGAAAAATTAGGGAATTCATGACTTTCTCAACAGCATCCAAAAAAACTGAAATATTTGGGAATCAATCTAACAAAGGAAGAAAAAGATCTTTTCATCGAAGACTACAGAACTCTAAAAAAGGAGATCAAAGAGGATATAAAAAACTGGAAAGATATCCTTTGCTCACAGTTAGGAAGAATCAACATAGTAAAAACGGGCTTACTCCCAAAATTGTTATACAGATTTAATGTAATCACAATCAAAATACCAATAGTGTAGCTCACAGAACTACAGAAAATATTCTGAGACTAGGTATTTTAAAACAGAAATTTATTGTTCAACAGTTCTGAAGGCTAGAAGTCCAAAACCTGGTGTCAGCAATGTTGATGTCTTCTGAGGGCCCTGAAGGAGATTCTGCTCCGCTCCTCTCTGGCAGCTTCTGGTGAGGGCCTGCAAACTTGGCATTCCACGGCTTATAGATACATTACTCCAATCTCCAACTTCAGTTGGCATTTTCTTTGTGTCTCTGTGTCTTTAAATCACCTCTTTTTACAAAGATGCCAGTAATTCTGGAATAGGGCTGATACCAAGGACCTAATCTTAACTTGATGAAGTTCACAAAGATTCTATTTCCTATAGGTATTGTCCACCATTCCCCCAAATGCCCTCAGTCTTCTTTTCTTTCTTTTTTTTTTTTTTTTTAGGTTTTTTGAGACAGGGTCTCGCTTTGTGGTTCAGGCTGGCCCTGAGCTCAGCCTCAAACTCACATCACAATCCTCCTGCCTCTGCCTCCCGAGTGCTGGGATTACAGGCGTGAGCCACCATGCCCGGCACTGTGGTATGTGGTACTGGTTGCAAGTCTCCACACCCAGTATTGTTATGTGGTTACCGGGGAATCGAACCCGGGCCCTTGCGCTTGCAAGACAGGTGCCGGAACCACTGAGCTAACTCCCCAGCCCCAGTCTTCTTTTCTTTATCCCAGATGACCTCCCATCACCAGGTAAATAATACTTAATGTCTTTAATTATAATTCATTTTTTCTAAAATTTTATAAAAATGGAAACATTCAACATTTACAGTCATTCCTTATTATACATGGAGAATTGGTTTAAGAATTCTCCACCTTCACCCCCTACATATGCATGTGAATATTTGTCCCTTAATGGCCTAGCATTTGTATAAATAACCTATGTATTGCACACTCTAAATCATTTCTAGATTATACTTACAGTAATACCTAACTCAATGGTATATAAAAAAACTATATATGTTCAGTACAGACACTATATACACATATACGTATTTTTTGGTGTTAATGGGGATGAAACTCAGGGTCTTGGGCATGCTAACTATGTGTCTTACCACTACACTACACTTCCAACCCCTCCAAATATATATATATATATATATATATATATATATATACATACATATATATGTATATATAACATACATATATATGTATATATGTGTATATATATGTATATATGTGTATATATGTGTGTGTATATATGTGTGTGTGTATGTGTGTGTGTATATATATATATATATATATATTTTTTTTTTTTTTAGGTTTTTTTGAAACAGGGTCTTGCTTTGTGGTTCAGGCTGGCCCTGAGCTCAGCCTCAAACTCACATCACAGCAATCCTCCTGCCTCTGCCTCCCGAGTGCTGGGATTACAGGTGTGAGCCACGATGCCCAGCACTGTGGTATGTGGTGCTGATTGCTGCTGGGGTGAGTCTCCACACCCAGTATTGTTATGTGGTTACCAGGGATCGAACCGGGCCCTTGTGCTTCCAAGACCAGAACCACTGAGCTATATCCCCGGCCTTCCTCCAAATATTTTTAATCCAAGATTGGTTGAATCCACAGATGTGGAACAAATACTTAGTGACAACAGTACATTTTGGGGGGAATGTCTAGCTTTTTCACTTAGTATGATTATGAGATTTATTCCTGTTGTATAAATTTTTCCATGAATAATTGCTTCTTATTGCTGAAATATATAATATAAAGTATAATATATAACACACACAGAAACACACACACACACACACACACACACCACAATTGGTAAATTTACTTGTTGATGGAATTTGAGTTGTTTACAGTTTGCAGCTATTTCAAATAAAACTATCATGGATAGTAAAGTTCAAGTCTTTGTACTGGTATATATATATTTTCTTTTTTCAACATCTACAAGTAAAATAGCTGAGTCATATGGAAGGCATCTGCTTAAATTGGTGTTTTTTTTTTTTTTTTCTTTTTTTTTTTTGAGACAGGGTACGTCTTTGTAGTTCAGGCTGGTCCTGAACTCAGCCTTGAACTCACAGTAATCCTCCTGCCTCTGCCTCCCGGATGCTGGGATTACAGGCGTGAGTCACCACGCCCATCAGTGTGGGTTGTGGTATTTGATTGCCGATGGGCATGAGTCACCATGCCCACATTGTTGTATATGGTTACCAGGGATCAAACCTAGGACCTTGCACTTGCAAGGCAGGCACTGGAACCACTGAGCTAAATTTCCAGCCCCACATCTGCTCAAGTTTTAAGAAGCAGTCATACTGTTTTCCAACAGTAGTTCTATCATTTTGCATTCTTACCTACAATATGTTCAAGTTCCAATTTCTGTACATGCTGGCCAACACTTCAAATAGTCAACCTTCTTATTTTAGGCTATCAGACATATAATATCTTGTGGTTCTAATATGCATTTTCTTAGTAACTAAAAATGTTGAATGTCTCTTATGTTCTTGTGATCTTTTTTATTAAGTACTATACCTGTTCAATTTTCAGAAGAACTTGAACTGTCAGTTTCTACACACACACAAAAAGTACACTAAGATCCTGATTGGCAATTGTGTGGAATTTACCTACTAATTTGAAAAAAATAAAAATCTTAACAAAATTGAATCTTCTAAGAAACATGGTACCTCCTTTTAAAATATCTTTTTTGGGCTAGGGATTTAGCTCAGTAGTTCCGGAGCCTGTCTTGCAAGTGCAAGGGGCCCGGGTTCGATCCTGATAATCACATACAACAATACCACAACAATACTGGGTTTGTAGACTCACGCCCACTAGCAATCAGTACCACATACCACAGTGCCAGGCGTGGTGGTTCACGCCTGTAACACCAGCACTTGGGAAGCAGAGGCAGAAGGATTGCTGTGATCTGAGTTTGAGGCTGAGCACAGGGCCAGCCTGAACTACAAAGTGAGACCCTATCTCAAACAAACAAACAAAAAAACAAAAAACAAATCCCCCAAACAAAAAACATATATCTTTTAAAATTTCTTTAACCAGTATTTTGTAGTTTTCATTGTACAGTTCTTCCATATCTTTTGTCATACAGTCTTTAATATTTCCTAAGTCTGATATTATTAAAATTGTACTGATATTTTGAGTTTCAATTTTCAATTGTTTATTGCTAATACTCAGAACTTTTTCCCGTATTACTTTTGCATCTTGGAACACTGAAAAGCTCACTTAGTAATTTTAGTAGCTTTAAAAAAAAAGTCCACTACATTTTCTACATAGGCGATTACTAAGTTGCTTATTACTAGTTAAATTTATTTATTTCCAATCTAGGTTCATTTTTTTTCTTGCCTTGTTACACTGGTTATAAAATTTATGCGTTTCCAGAATAATAAATATCATCTACGCCTACCTGGTAGTTAAGGAAGTTGCGGTTCAAAATGAGTGATCCAATGATTCTTTCAAAGTCTCAGTACAGAAACACATAGTGGTCCAAAACTACAATTTTCAGGGCCGCAAATCCTTGTTTCAATATACACTTTTCTACTTCTTTTTATTTCTAGCGTTTTTAGGCCAGTTTCTAGTAAATGCTTCACGAATAAGTACAGTGAACACTTTATGCTCAAACAGTATGATATTGGACTACAGGACCAAAGGCCCCCGTGAGAGGCGCTTCCAGATATAGTTTCAGACTTACACAAAGAATAGCTAGCCAAGATTCTTCACTCACGTTCTCTTTTGCATGGATGCCACTAATTTCTCACTGTCACCTCAGGTAGAAACTTCGTTTTTGGAACATACTGGTCCTTGGAAAGTGCTCCACAGATTCCAGGAAAGAGGAGAGTGCCTGCCTTCCTCAGCATTCAAGATTTTCAAGTTTAAGGACTCCGGGGGAAGGAGGGAACTGAAGCAACGCGTTTGGGGGTCAGGGGACCCCACAGAGGTCCTTAGCTCCTTCCACCCCATTTCAGTTTGCCAATCCCTACCTAGTTCTCTCTGGTTTTGGAGGAAAAAGCAGCGTCCCCATATCGCCACCTAAGTGCCGCTTTCCAGTCAGCGGTCTCAGAAGGCGAAAGAAAAGCCCTGACGCTCGAGTGGAATACGGAGGTACAGACGCTACGCGCACGCGCTGACGTCATACTGACGCCCGGGCGCGCTGACCCCGCCCCCAGCGTGCTGGGTCCGGTTTCCGGTGCTCTCCCAAGCCACGGTCCGAGAGCGTGCTGCGGGGATTCGGGGCTGTGGCACGCTGCGTTTGGGTTCCCGTCCGCCACGATGCCGCACTTGGAAAACGTGGTGCTCTGTCGCGAGGCCCAGGTGTCCACCTTGCAGTCCCTGTTTGGAGAGGTATTGTGGTCAAACTCGTTTTCTTGCGACCAGTTCCCTGGGGTGGGGGGTCGCGACAGATCAGCATCAGCGTTACAATAGGTGGTCTTGTAGTACTGCCCCCAGCTCGCTCACACTTTTTCAGTCCCTTTCAAAGGAGGCCGCACAGGGAGGGTGTAGGACGTTGGCTAGGATGTGGACTTGTACACATGCCCTACCTTTGAGGTGTTAATCCAGAGAAGCCCCAAAAAGTTGCTCGTAGCTTACACCAACTTAACAGGATTTATATAGATCAAGTGAATCTGCAGAGTATTGAAGCCTAAACCCACACGTTTCAGTAAGGTAGTTGGTAGTTTATTTTCAAGGCCACAGAGGACCAAAGCAAGTACATCAGACTTAAAATTCCAGCAACTTTTCCAAAATTGCAAAAGCCCGGAAGAAGTCTTAGTCTAGGCTCCTTCTTGCTAGTAGTGATTCAGAGAGGCCCTAGAGGAGAGAGGTTGTTTTCTCGGAGATGGACAGAGCTCAAGAATCCTTTCCTTGGGAATGAGGTAACATTTGCCAATTCAAAACTTTCAGTTTCTTATTATTTTCTGGTGTCCCTTTTGCTTCGTTCTCATCAATTAGAATAATCAGACTTGGAGGGAAATAAAACTAATTAACATAACGTTATGTAAATGTACCAACTTCTCACAATGAATATAATCATGTGCTACAAACATGTATTAATAAGGAATAAAGGCAAAAAATATTACTGGTCAGACTTGTATCTTATCTGCGAGAAAAGTAAGTAAAACGAACCGTCTCCTGGTTTGCTTTTTCTTTGTGCTTTCATCCAGCCAAAAATGCTGGCTATTAGTCTTGTGATCTGTGAAGTACTAGTAGAGAAGCACCACCCTCCATCAAAAGGACACATTAGTTAATAGGGCACCAACTGCATTTTCTGCCAGTTGTGTAGTTGTAATGTTTTAAATTATAGTTACCTGCGTTAGCACTGAAATATATTCTTGGTTATGTTCTATAAATTCCTTTCCTCGAATAAAGAAACCTCAGTCACTTGAAACCAGAAGTGGCCTTCCTGAGAGAAAATATTGGCAGTGAGGGATGAGTAGTTTTGACTAGAGCATCATGAAAATCAGAAAACGGAAACAAAAAGGGTTTAAATCTTTGCTTTTACTGCATATCATGATTAACAAAACTGAAAAAGCTCCAAGATGCCATGCATGTGGAAAATCCAAAGAGGTAATAGCAAAAAGCTACAGAAAACTGATTTGCATCTCTATGAAAATTTATTTATTTTTTTCAAGAAATAAGTGGATAATCAGCATCTTTTCTGTGTCAGTCACTGTGCCTTGGGTTAGCACAGCTTTCATGGAAGTGTTTTTAAAAATTTGAATCTTTATTGGTACATTATATATACACATCATGATCACACTCAGCATTGAGGATTTGTACCAGTATATAACATGACTTAATTCTCATTTTTTCCCATTCCCCTGCCTACTCTAAGCTCCCTGTCCCTATATATAAGCTTTGTTTCCTTTTTTATTACCATCATATTTTCCCCCTTGTTACCCTTATACCCCATTTTCCTTTGAATATTTTTTATTTCACAATATCTATTTTGTATTCTAGAACTCATTTATATCTTCATTTTCTCATACCAGAGAAAAGATACGATATTTACAGTTGGTGACCTATTTATTTCTCTTATGAGTTTGTCTTCAAGATACATCCATTTGAGTATAAATGACTAAACTTACCATTTTTTTGTGGCAGAGTAATACTCAGGTAAAATAAGAGTGCAAGAGTTCATTGTATTTTTAGATAACATTAGAAAAGATTTTATAGGTTAGAATATTAGTAGGCACCAAATAATGAATATAGACAAGTGTGGCAGGATTCCAAAAATGGCAGATTTGTTGACACTTAGAAAAAAATTATGAAGCATGGCCATGAACTTTTCATTAAAGGTGAAGCATAATTGGATAGCCAGGATGCTCAGCAACATACATTATGTTTAATACTTGAATCAGAACTTTTGAGCCAATTGATATGTAAGATTGTTACATATGATCTTAAAGATTCATGTATTAAAATACTGACTTAGTATATTTTGTCTTTTTAGTAGCTGGGTTGCTTTTGCTGTACTGTATGCTATTTAGAAAGCATTTTCTATATAGATCTGAGTTTCGTATTTGTCTTCTAAGAGAAAGTGTTTAAATTAGAGACTAGAATGTAATAAATCTCTGCAACTACTGTTGCTGGGGTACCTAATGACGAGAGAGTTAACTTTCTAGCGGAAGTTGTATTATTCAGTTTTCTTATAATTATTTTTAAGATGTCCATCTCCCCACTTTGTGCTCTTCAGTGCATTATGGTTTCAGTCTTCAGTAGAAATCTCAATGTCTGTAGAAAGAATGAAACTTGTTGTATTGACTAGACCAGTAGAGGGCCCTTTAACAGTTTTTAGTTTTCTCTGAGCACTGCAGAAGGATCTTGAGAATGTGTGTGTATGTATGTACTTGGAGATCAAATTCAGGTCCTCAGACATGCTTGGCATGTGCATTACCACTGAGATACAGCACTCACCCCAATATATATTTTGAAATATATGTTTTGCAAATTTTATTGATGTTTCTTTGATGAAATGTACACATTTGTGTCAAGGTCAATGAGTATGCATAATTAAAAAGTATTTTATAAATTTTTCTAAAAATGAGAAGTCTTGAAATGTCTTCTAAACCTGTGACCATATGTGGTTAGTTTCAAGCATTAAAATGAAATAAAATTTATTTAAAAAAAAAAAAAGAAGTATAAATTAAATCCTTGAAAAGTCCTTTAAATCTAGAAAGTTGAGAATGCAAGAGTGTGTATATGTAAGCCAGTACAATAATAAAAGAATAACTATACAGCATATTTTATTATAATGCTATATATGTTAATATAACTATGCATCTTTCAGGATTTCATAACAGTGCTTAAAATTAAATTTACATAAGTTTAAATGTGATGCTGAATCCACTGGATATTTACAGTTGGAAGATTTTGGATTGAATGTTTATTGTACCCCATAAAACTTTCTCACAAGTTGATGTGTCCTTTTTTTATTTGTGCAGACTAATATTTGTCTCTTTCCTCTAGAGGCATCATTTCAGCTTTCCATCTATTTTCATTTATGGACACACTGCCAGTGGGAAGACGTATGTAACACAAACATTATTGAGAACTTTAGAGGTAAGAGTAAACATGAAGTCAAGGTTAAATTAAATCGTCTTTACTGTGGACTTCTGATATAGAAGGTCTCTGAGAGATTATTTAGTGTAATTTGCCTTTCTCTGAAGGAATACCTTCTACATAAAATGTTTCTAACCCAGTTTTTTTTGAAAACTTTTAGTAAGTGTCAACTTCAGAAGCCTTTAAGTTATATAACTTGAACTGTGTTTGACATTAGAAAGTTACTTTTTAAATTTGAATCATATTTTCCTTTTCCATTTCATAGATTGCTACTATTTGGTGAAAGATGCATATAATAATATATTCTTTTTAAAATGTGAAATTACATTTATTTTCCTTTTGTAGGCTGTCTTTTTAATTTTCCATTTATAATATTGATACTATTAGTTCTGAATTTCCACAAATAAAAACTGAACATATCACCTTTACTCTGCAGTTTCTTCCAGTGTTATGTCTCTATGAATTCACCATTGATTGTGCATTTGTGCAAAGTTAGCTCTTCTTTTCCTCATCACCCAGTGTAACAAACCAACAAGCACATTCTATTGATTTTATGCACTAGAGTTATAATTTCATGTCTTTAATTGTAGCTGTTGCTGATATATCAGTTTCATTTTCCATTGTTTCTCAAGTATTTTTTCAACTATCCTAATTATAGTCTATTCTTTACCCTAAAACTTACTCTTGCAAATTATACAGTCTTGAGGATATAAATGATTTGACTGACACGTAAGACCATTCATGAGCTGACTTCAGTATATCTTTTACAATAGAATGGCTAGGAGTTTTGGCCATTGACTCTGGCAAATTCTTGTTCATCTTCTGAATCCACCACATAGTGCCTTACCTATCTGCAAACTAGAGCGAATAGTGATAGCCTTTGAGATGGTTAAGAGAATAAAGTGTAAACACATGAAAATGCTCACTACAGTACCTAGTACACAGTAAGGGTCAGCTGGTAAATTAAGTATTCTTTATATCTGCTTTTATCTTCTAAGCCAGGGATGGACATTATCTGTTTAAATGGACATGGCTGTGTTCCATAGCAACTGTATAGGAGGAAACAGTAGTCATAGGCTTTAGTGTGCTTACTTCAGGCTTACTGTAGCCTTGGGGATGCATTTTTAGGATGTATACAAAGGTACTTATTGCGCCTCCTCTCATTAAAAGCTTGTCACATACTGCTTCCTTTTCTTAGAATGGCTTTTTGCTAGTTTTTGCTTTTCTACCCTGTTCTTTGATAAATGCTTATTTATTTCACTAGCTTCTTCTGCTTGTGCTCTTGGGAAGTGTATCTTGACTTCCTAGGTGATGCATCCTCTGGTTTGCATCTTTAGCACTTGCAGCCTGTTTCTGTTGTATTATGAAGTTGTCTCGTTGTCTCAGCTGTGGTTTTGTGTTGTCTTCCTAGCTCTAGATGTGTTTATTATGATCATCTCCATCACCAAGCACAGTGCTTGGTACATTTCAACTTATTTCAGCCTTTGACCTCAAAGATCACACATGCCTGGGCTCCACATCCAGCTTCAGAGTCTTATGCGCAGTGGTTCTGGCCCAAGCATTTTTAGTGGAGAACTATGTAACAAGTGTCCAGAAAATACATACTACATAATGGCATGAAAATCCAATGAGGAAGGTTCATATTTAAGGACTTTATTCCATTTGTAACACTATAATTTTTGCTACTACTTAATCAGTGTAATATATGATGACTGTCACTGCTTCTGGTACATGTTTACAGTCATATATACTTAGACTGCTGCCATAAAGATCACAGATAGAACAAATACAGCAAGCAAGATACTTACACATCACACATACTGTGGATTCTTGGACATAAGGGAATGGAGGTGAAATGGACTGGAAAATATTGATGAAACTGCCCAAGTATAATGTAGTCTTTTACAGTGCTATGGAGAAAGGAAAGATTCCTTATTGTATGATGAAATTTAGAAACATGTCACTAATAATAAAGATTTCATTATTTGTGCCAAATGTTGTATGTTGCATTTCTCTGAATGATTCAGTGTTGTTTTTATGTTTTCATTTTAAGAACAGACTTATATTTGTTTCTTTAAGACTTGCAAAATTGTCTTATACTAATAGTTCTTAAATGTGGAATTAGCTTATATAGTCCAGAGGGGAATAGTATTATGGTTTCTGGCTCTCTTGACCTAGGTTTATTCATAATGAAAGATAACATTATTTTAAAATTATAAATAGGAAATCTCTACCAAGAATTATAACTTTTGTATATAGCTGGATTTCTGTGTTGCAATTTTTAAAATGAAAATAGAGGTCTGCTTTTAATCACTTGAGGAAACAAATGACAAACTTAATTGTAGTGAGTTTAACCAAGGGGTTATTTTTGCAAGATTGAGGGATCAAGATGGGCAGGTGATCCCTTTACTATTCCATACTGGTAGGGACCTTAAACAGGAGCTCTTAGTAGAACCCGGCACAAGCTGTGGCTTTGGAAGATGGTCTGCCCAGCTGGAGCTGTGGTGTGTGGTACAGAAATGTGGCCACTCCCGTTCTAGAACGCGGAGAGGAGAGGGGAGGTGAAGGGAATATCAGCTCTCTTCTCACCTGTTCTCCTTCAGTGTCCTGTGCTGCTTCCCATTGGTCTCTCCAGCTGACCTGGAAGAGGGAGACCAGATGATGGCAGATTGCAGTGGTCTTGTTCCTGAGGCACAGGACAGAATGAAGATGGTGGGGTTTACGCTGTCCAGCAGAGTCTTTCTTATGTATTTGTTTTTAAAAGATGTTTCCATTACTTTGGTTTTTGTTTTCAGCTCCCACACGTCTTTGTAAATTGTGTTGAATGCTTTACTCTAAGACTGCTTGTGGAACAAATTTTGAATAAATTGAGTCATCTTCGTTCTTCAGAGGAGGAATGTTCTACCGAAATAACTTGTGAAACATTTAATGACTTTGTTCGCTTATTCAAACAAGTAACTGAAGCTGAAAATCTTAAGAACCAGACTGTATATATTGTAAGTAATGTAATTTGACTATATCATTTATTTGAAAACTAATTATTAGATCAACTTCCACATAATATTTTGCATCTCATTTTGTACAGTGCCCTGTGCAAGGTGTTTTTGAGATATAAAAATGTATCAGAGCCATTCGTTATCTAAAGGGAGAGTTATGATATGTATTTCCACAAACAGCATGCAGAATGTGATAAGTGATGGCCGTGAGGTGCACGGTACTGATGTAAGTTGGTCTGGTGCAGCTTCATGAAGTGGTAGCGTTTGAAATGGCCCTAAAAGAAACTGGTCTTATGGGAAGAAAGGGATTTCCGATGGAGGGAGGATGTAACCCAAGCCATACAGTGAGAGTGAAGTCCAGATAATGCCAAATAGTTTTAGTAGGTTTTAAATTATAAAGAGAAAAAAATGAAGATTAGAAAGGTAAGCCAGGGCTGTGTGGTGGAAGGTCTTGAAAACTGTACCAAAGCACTTTGTTTTATTTCCCAGGTGGTGGAAGGATGTAGTGAAGATTTTAGAGCGACTCTTATGCCTTAGGAAGATTACTGTGCAGACGGGGGGTGAGGGACTTGGCAGAAAGAATGTCTTTGAGGCTGTTAGGTCCACAGGAGAAGAAATTTGGTCCTGTATTAGAATTGAGAGAAGACAGCAAAAAGAAATAGAGGCAGCAGAGGTCAGATTTGTGACTTGTGTGTGAGGTGGGTTGTGGGAGAAAGTGAGCTGTTTGATGTTAGGTGGGCTAAGTTTGTTTTCTAATTGTTAAATCAATGTGAAAATTCCTGCTACACAGTTGAAAATGGATAGAGTAGTGCCCCCATGTGAGAAGGATACATTCTGTGTGAATTATCAAGACTGACTAGTACCAAACACTGTAGATAAACTGTTCCTGTTATACATATCTATATTAAAGTCTTTTTTAGTGAATTAAGCACAATTAGAGATTGACAATAATGAATGGAACAGTTTATTGTAATTAAAATTACATGGATGTGGTATTTCTCAAAATATCCTGTTATACTTCTACCTTTTCACTTAAAAGCTTCTCTTTGCCTTATCCAAATTGTCAGTGTCACTACTATTGTACTTTTTTTGAGAGATATTTAAGTAAGACAGGAGATACTAGAACACAGGCAGTTTGACACCACAAGAGTGAATGACTGACCAGCAGTAGGTAGAGAGTGTGTACAGTGTGGATGCACTAGACAAGGAGGTGATTCACATCGCTCACAGGGGAGAGCAGATGGTGAGAGATTTCATCGTACTACTTAAAACTGTGTGCAGTGAAAATTCATGAATTACTTACTTCTGGAATTTTTCTGTTTAATAATTTTGGACCAGGGATGACCATGAGTAACTAAAATCATGGAAAGCAAACCTCCAGCTATGGGGAGGCTACTATGATGTGTTTTACATTTGTGAATTTTCTTTAATACTTTAACCTTTTTAACAGAAATGATTTTCACTGGAAAGACACTTTATAGTACACCTTATTTTAACAGCTACCTCACAAACTGAGTAAGGAGCACAAATCTTTGGCATTCTTCCATCTTATAAAATGTATAAAGCACCCAACAAATATTTTTTTTGAGAACTACCTATGTACTGGGGACTCTGATGTAGGTATTGTTATGTAGATACAACAGGGAAAAAGACAATTTCCCACATGTAGTTAGTGTAATTAAGAAAGATAGTAAGTTAACAGGTAGTGAATCAAGAACCTACTGCAGCACAGTGGTTACCTTCCTAGATAAAGGAGGCTTTACTGAGTGGATGATATCTGAGCTAAAACCTGAAGGAAGTGAGAGTTAAGACGTGAAGGTATCTATAAAAACAATATGCTAGGCAAAGAGATTATGCCAGGTTGGAAAAGAAATTGGAGCATACTTTGTATATTTAAGGAATATCAAGCCATTGAACCTAGAGTAGTGTAAGTAAAGGGGAAGGTAGTTTTGTTGAAAATCAACTGGAATGTGCACGAATAGAAGCATACATGCTAGCATCATGAGTTTGCTTTCCCTCAAAACTTGTATGTTGAAGTTGTAGCCCCTATTACTTTAGAATGTGACTCTTTGGAAATAAAACCATTACCATTCTAATTTGTGAAGAAGTCATACCAGAGGAGGCCAGGGCCCAGTACAATTTGAAAAAGAAGAAATTTGAAGACAGTCACACAAGGGACTTCCCAGAGGCTAGCAGAGGGGCCTGAAACAGATTCTTCTTTTGCACCTCAGAGAAGCAAGATTCTGTCAGCACTTTGACTTCAGACTTCTCCCCTCCAAAAGTATGAAGGTAGTTGTTTTAAGCTACTTTGTGGTATTTTGTTAGGGTAGATTGTGAAATGATATCATAAGAAATATATTTTGCTGTTTTCCCCATTTCTTGACACAAAGTTCCCCAAATCCTTGGCATTTCCTAAGTGATGTTTCTTTTTAAACTAAGGAGTTGACTGGTGAGTGGAAACTTACAGATGGCCCCAAGATGAGGGCTGATTATCAGTGTTACTATCCACGTAATTAGAGGTTGGACCTTTCAGCCCCACAGCCTGATCCTTGGGGTGGGGAGAGGGACTGAGGATTCACTTAATCACCAGTGACGAGGGATTTAGTCCAGTGCCTACGCAGGGGAGCCTCAACAAAAATCCCAAAGAACAGAGTTCAGAAAGCTTTTGGGTTGCTGAATACATTGGAGGTACAGGGAGGTTGGTGCCTGTCGTCTATATTAAAATTTATTGTAATGTATAAATGTTTAGGAAATAAAAAGTTTTTACTTGTTTATTTTTAATTGAGTTTATTAGTACATTTTAAGTATACAGTATGATCACATTCATCATTGAGAATTTGTGCCTGTCCATGATTTATATATATCTTGATTCTTACGTTTTCCCATTCCCCTCTCCTCCTCTCAGTCCCTCTTCCTACTTTAACTTTTCCTTTTACCTTCAAATTTTTTCTTTCCACAGAGGGCTTTTTAAAGAAAGGATAAGTTTAGTTTGGGGCAGAAAATATATAGGATAGATATATAACAGTTTGTCACACTAGAAAGCTAGAGAACTATCAATGAGTAGTATGGTCTTTTAAAAATGCACAAGACAATTTGAAGGGAATTCAGCTGGCCAAAGATAAAACACTTGAGCATTTAAAAAAGAGATGAATTAATTGGACAGAAATATTAAATGCCTTAAAATCCGTAAGTTAGTGGCACCAAACAAATGCATATAAAACAACAAAACCCAACTCAGGCATTTCACTTACTGACACTGCACTGGACTGAGTAATGGTTCCATGAAGGTAATGGTTCCATTTTTGGACCCTGCACATGTTACCTTGTAAAAAGGATCTTTGCACGTGGAATTAAATGAGGTATCTTGAGGCGAGGAGATGTACCTAGATTATTTGGGTCAGCCAGGAATGCCGTCATGTTCAGTGTCATTGTGGGAGCGCACTAGAATGAAACTTAAATTATCTCACAGGTGGAGGAGAAAGCCAGGTAACAGCAGCATTGGGAAGCAGGCAGTGAGAAGGCTGACAAAGTTGGCCTTGATGATTGGAAGGATGAAGGCAGGAGCCGAGGAATACCACAGCCTCCAGAAGCTGGAAGTGGCAAGGAATGGATTCTCCACCAGAGCCACCATAGTGCTAATAGCCCCTTGAGTTTGGGAAACTTCTGGCTTCCAGAATTGTGAGAAAATAAATATTAAGTTCATTATAGGCTACCAAGTTTGTGCTAATATTATGACACCCACAGGAAATTAATATGCTGCAAACTCATGCTGAAAATTGTCGAATTAGAGGAAAGAAGCAAACATTTATCTCTCCTGCCCTTTGTGAACTCAGATAGCCAAATTATGGACCAGAGAATGTTCTTTGCAGAAAATTGTCCCCTGCTAAATGCAGAAACACTGACAAAGATTGATACCTTTTCACTCCCTAATGAAATTGAGAATATAAGCAGTGATCATGAATTAGCAGAAGACATTAGGTAAAAGGCTGCTGAGGAACTTTATAACGGGTGAATCAATTTTCATCTTAACAGAAAAAGAGTTGAATCAAATAAGCTAATAAGGAACAAGTAGGGAAATTAAGTAATGGCTCTTTTAAGCTATCATGGAATATTGTTGATTTTTTAATGTAGATGACACTATGGTTATGTTTTTAGAAAGGAGCCCTTATTTCTTAAGGTGCATACTGACATTTATGAATGAAATGATATAATATGTGGCATTTATTTTAATACACCAACAAGGTGATGGAAGGGAAAATGAAGGGATAGTGTAGAACAGTGGTGGTGAATCTGTGGCACAGTGCCACTGTGGACTGTTTGTTACCATTGAAAGCTTTAAAAGGGCGCTGCCACTGGTGTAGAAGAAACAAGTTGGCCTTCTGTTGAAATCAAGAGAATAATGTTATGTACCTTATGAGCTCATTAATAAGTTTCAGTATTTGCTGCAAAGCGAAACTTAAATCATCTGTATCCATTCTGCTGTTCTCTGCATCTTATCATGTCATCCTTAAATGCTTCACTGCACAGTTCTAAGACTAAGGGATCTTAATTAGTATTATCATTATCCCAGTAACATCATGGATAAAAATTTAATCTGAATATGATCAAATACCCAAACAAAGGGTATCATGCAATTACAAAGTTCAAGCAAGAAGTTTTATGTGATGAAATTTAGAATTTTTTTTTTTATTTCAAGTCATGCAGACCTGTAATTTTTGGCACATACTGGACATATGATTATTATTTCTTATATCCCTATGGAAATGCCTCAGAGCACTTTCTGCCATCATATTTTTTGGTAGCATGCCTATAAGGTAAAGCAATATCTAATTTTCTAATTAGACATTTGAATTAAACTGTTATTTTTTTTTTTACTTATTTAACCGAGGTGCAAAGTCTTTCTATAAATATAAATACCATTTAAAGTTAATTTATAAGTCAACATTTTCTTTATAATATGGAAAGATCAAGTTTTGAATTACATAAATGTTTTGATTTTTTTTTTTTCTCTTTGTAAAGGTACTAGATAAAGCGGAATATCTAAGAGACATGGAAGCAAATCTTTTGCCTGGGTTTCTTAGGTTACAGGAATTGGTAAGTAATACTTAGGAATGGTTTTCCTTCACAAAAGATCAACAGACCTATTCCCAGGAAGTGAATTGTGTTGTCACATTTGTTCATTTTTTCATCTTATAGGTGAGAATTACTCTTACTAAAAATTTAATTTACATTTCATTTCTCTGTTATTCTGTAGTAAATGGCAAGGGTTTAGGGTTTAATCTATGCAAGTTTTTATTTGTTTACTTTTGAGACAGGTTCTCTCTATGTAGTTAGGCTGGCCTTGAACTCACTGTATTGCTCAGGCTGGCCTTGACCTTGCAGCGATCCTCCTGCCTCAGTCTAACAAGTGTTGGGATTACAGGCATGTACCACTGTGAATTATATATAGAATTTTATAGTTTCATTATAATAAGAACGGTGTGGTTATTCTGGATCATCTCGATTTCTATCTTATGGCAACTCAGTGTCAGAGTTAGCTTGAGGTTCAATTCACTGTTGTCTTGACAATGAGTAATGTAAATGCTACTGTGACTGTCATGGCCCAGAGAGAAAAGAACAGGGATGAATTTCCATATCCACATGTATCAGGTGGAAGATAATAAAATGGGAAAAACAGGGTTTGGAGTCCTTTAAATAAAGAAATTAGTGAGAGAATTCAGTCTTTACCAATATCAGTAAAGGAATGCTTAACTTAAAAAAGAGTCTACATTTTTTAGCAAACTCTGTCTACTTCTGATTAGGACCACATTCACCTAAGAAGCAAACAGCTACTTGGAGCCAAAAAAAAAATCACTCATCCTTTTCAGTTAATATTCAGTTAATTTTGTTGATTTTGTAGTTCATATGTTTGCTTAGTTTGATTTTTAAGTTTTGAACATAGTTCATACCTATCTAGTTTTATTTCTGTATTTATTAAAGAGCGAATGTGATAAAAAATTAAATCTTGGAGAGAATTGTTAGAATATTTCCCCCTTTTCAAAATTAAATACATATATGAACCAAATTTGCCAAATTGCTCAAAGTTTAGATAGACCTTGCAGGTGTCACCAAAACCATTGTTTCCCTCAGGTGGACTCCCAGAATTCATATTTGAGATTCAAGAGGGAAGAAGAGATAAAAAGAAAGCAAGTGTAATTCTTGTGGCTCTGTTCTGGACATTAGTGCCATACGTCCAGCCTTTCTCAATGTCCTGTCCTCGACTCCTGGCGTTTCATTACTGACACCAGAGACCTGTGCACTTTGGATAGATATCTCCTCCTTCCTTTCCTTTTGTTTTGATTTGCTTATGTTTATGGGTTTTTCTTTGTATCTTCATTCACTGTTTTCCATTGCTTTCCTGTGGGACTCCCTTTCTGGTATCAGACTCATTATTATACCTTGTCCTTCACTGTAGACACCTCCCCTGCTCCTCCATGTATGCAGGAATGCAAGGCATGCATCCTTTACAGTAGTGAGGACTTCCATTGTTTTTTTAGTTTTAAATATAGAAACTGTTTGAAGGAAACTGAAAAGATTTACAATAATCTCGACTCTACCAACAAGGGGAATTATCTGACATTTCTGAAAAAAAAATACTTGATTTTTAAAAATGTATTTAAGAGAAATCTAATGAAGGTATTTGTCATTTTTTAATATTTATCTGAGTAAAATGAAATTTAAATTAGCAAATGGTTTTGTAAAATACTTTGTAATTAGAATAGTACAGTATTTATTTTAGTTTGAAGAAATTTAGATTCTTCTTTTTTTTAAATTGAGACAGGGTCTTGCTTTTCTAGTCCAGGCTGGCCCTGAGCTCAGCCTCCAACTCACATCACAGCAATCCTCCTGCCTCTGCCTCCCGAGTGCTGGGATTACAGGCGTGAGCCACCATGCCCAGCACTGTGGTTCTGATTGCTGGTGGGCATGAGTCTGCACATCCCACATTGTTGTATGTGGTCAGCAGGGATCAAACCCAGGCCCTTGCACTTGGAAGGCAAGTGGTGGAACCACTGAGCTAAATCCCCAGCCCAGAAATTCAAGTTCTTAAAAATCTGTCCATTTATAAGACAAGAAGTTTTTCTCTCTTTCATTGATACTAGATTTTCTGTGAAGTTATTCAGTTATTGTACAAAGCTGTCATCCAAAAGAATCTTTCTAAATAATAAAAATTGGTATATAAAGAGCATATAAATTTAGAATCAGTTGCTATAGAAGTATAGTGCAATTTATGTATGATAAAGAGTCCTGTAATTTCTTGTGGGGAAAATAAAAATAGCTGTGTCTGCTTTGTCAGCCTTGGAAATACCAAAAAGATTATGAGAAAAATTAAAACTCGTGTGGAGAATGCAGAAACATGTACAAATAAATTCTACCTAGCATGCACTGGCATTTATGGTAACTTTTGGGAGTGTTTCAGACCCAGTGAAGTTGTTCTTTGTATATTCTTGATTTTTTTTTTTGTAGATAGTAATCCTCACAGTTAATTGTTACATTTTTAATGTGTACTGAACATCAGTTTTATTCAATAATAAAATATCTCTTATAATACTTTAAATTTTCCTAGTAATACAAGGTTATATAGTATGGCATATCTGCTTTTATTCAGCTCTACATTTTTTTCTGAGTGCAGTAGCTGTTTTAAAGATGAAAAATGATATGTTTTGCAATCTTTTATTATTGATTGAAAGGTTATAGTTTTAAAAAATCACATAGAAGGGTTTTGTCATAATTTTTAAAGAAAATGTGTGTATTAAGTTCTATATAATAAGTTATGTGACTGTCCTAGTGTTCATGAGTAACTGAAATGTTGATTAACCTCCAAATTTTATGGAAATTCTAAGTAATTATGTATGAAAATTTGCAAATAGTTTAGTTCCTTGATTAGGTTTTCTAAATATAGTTTATTAATATGCAAATAATGTATTATATATTAGAATTTTGCTAAATTTATTTGAAAGGAAAATCCAGTGGAGTTACTACTATGATTAAGTTTTTTAAATGCAGATTTACTTTTATTTCTCTTTCTTTACAGACTGACAGAAACGTGACTGTTCTCTTTCTCAGTGAAATTATTTGGGAAAAATTTCGGCCAAATACTGGATGTTTTGAGCCATTTGTCTTGTATTTCCCTGATTATAGCATAGGTAAATTTTAAAACATTGGTTTTCTATTTAGTAAAATAGCTTTGGTTGTTTGAAAGATTAAACTAATATGTTAAAATTGGAATACACTGATAGACTAAACTGTGGAGGTTTGTTGATAGTCTCAGATGTTATTTATATATCTTCACCTACAAAAGTTTTATTTTTGAGCTGTAGGGGTACTTATAATTGCTAAATATTTGAATAATATAGTCTGTTTTATTCATTAAGACATCTGTATATATTGTGATTTAACATCTACACAAATAAGAATCAGACGAGATTGGTAAAACATTAAAACTGTGTTGAAATCTTTACCAAGATTGGTAAATATATGGTAAAATATACTTGGTATATACCTTGTGGTGTACTTACAGGTATACTTAGAGATGCCATGTGGAATCAATGTCTTTGGATTTGGAAATCTTATTTTTCATTGTTAAAACTGTTGTACCAACTGTTAGACTTGTGCTTTTTGTTTGCTCGTTTGTTTTAGATTACATTTAATCTCAAATTTTATAGGTCCTGGTAAATTTGTCTTTTGGAAAAAACACAGTGGTTTCCTATATTTGTTGTCTGTCTTTGCAGACTGATATTGGACTATCACTATGCAAAGGGGATACTGCTGATTCAGGGATTCTAATTGGGAGGCCTCGGGTACTTAGCAGGCTTTAAGAAAACAGCATCCATGACCTTGGCGTCATTAACACTGTCCCTCTGAACTAATCAGCTGTAGACATTCATTGTTAATACTTGTATTTTGTTTTAGAATACGGTGTCTGATCCCAGAACACATTGCTGACCACTTACTGTCTTTTGCTTATGTATTTTTTCCTTTAGGTAGATTATAATGCATTTAATTAAGGTTTTGGTGGGGCCAGGGAGTTAGCTCTGTGGTTCCGGCACCTGTCCTTTAAGCACAAGGACCTGGGTTCGATCCCCGGTAACCACATACAATACTGGGTGTAGAGACTCACCCCAGCAGCAACCAGTAGCACATACCACAGTACCGGGCGTGGTGGCTCATGCCTGTCATCCCAGCACTCGGGAGGCAGAGGCAGGAGGATTGCTGTGATGTGAGTTTGAGGCTGAGCTCAGGGCCAGCCTGAACTACAAAGGCGAGACCTTGTCTCAAAAAAACCCCCAGAACACTGTGCAGCGTTAGCTTTATGAAATGAAAAGGGAAGAAAAATTATTTCATTCTGATTAAGATTTTTTTAATCTTCACATATATTTTCATACAATTTAGGCTGTTTGCCACCCTGTTCTTCCTCTACAACTCCCCTGTCCTGAGGCCTACAGTAATTATAGTAAACCATGGCTTTTCTTTGTATTAGATTGTGCTTTGAGAGTGAAATTTTAATACACCAGGAGACTAATCACAAAGGTTCTCTTCCATTTCATTTACTATAAGCTTTCTGTAGAAATGAGATTTTTTCTATGACTGAATGGGTTTAGTGTAATTTGCCTAATGTAGCCCTGTTTGAAACAGTCTGTCATCTGTAGCAGAGCTATTGGGCTACTCTTGAAGCAATGCAGTAAGGGTTGGATTCTTTCGGGGTGTTTGTTGGGGCTGAGCTGGCCCAGTGATAACATCTAATGAGCTTTCTTGAGGTGCTGAGGGTTGTTTGAATGGTCATCTAGACAGATGCTCACAGAATGAACATCTAAGCTGGGGTACACGGGAATTTGATCTAAGCTGGGGACACGTGTTCTCCCAGTTTCCTCAACTACATGTTTATAGACCACCTGTCCTTCATGCCTTTGTGTATTCATCTGTCTGCCCACCCATCTTCCTTTTTCTCTCTTTTCCTTCCTTTTATCCAGTTATTTTGTATCTTTTATCTTTTGTATGTGTCTTAAGTTTTAAGGTACCTTTTAGAAATTTTCATGTATCAAATATTTTCCTGTGCATAGTTTAAGAAAACTTTTTCTTAAAGTTTCCTATCAGAATGCAGAAGTACACAGAGCTCCACAGTCAAGTTTGGACTTTGTATATTTTTTTTTTCAGTGCTTTGACTAAAAATGCCGCTCCCAGCCGAAGATGTGGCTCAGTGATAGAGTGCTTGCCTAGCAAGCATGAGGCCCTGCCAGCACTGTAAAAAATGAATAAATTTAATAGTAATAGTGCCACTGTACTATCCTCCACTTAGTATCCCCCAGGGTAATATTCTAGACATGAAGGTAGGCATTGAAATAGTTTTTGTCAGCTGTGTTTAAAATATCCTGTAAATATAGGTATTTCTAAGCTCTGCCCTCCATTGGTAGTCAATATGTATTATTTGATTTTCCAGTTATAGTATATTTAAGTGATTATCAGGGATGACAGAGAGTGAGATCAAGAGTGGAGCACAGGTAAAATGCTTTTTTAATGAGAGTCTTAAGTGAAAGGGAATAGAATCAGAACTTCCTAGAAGTTTTTACTGAAATCACTGTAAAAGACCTATACCATCTAGAACTAAGCTTAGAGTGTTAGTTAAATTCCAAGAGTTATTAACTAAGAAGTTTAAGGAGGCCAGGGATTTAGCTCAGTGGTTCTGGTGCCTATCTTGCAAGCGCAAGGACTTGGGTTCAGTCCCCAGTAACCACATACCATACTGGATGTGGAGACTCACGCCCAGCAGCAACCAGTACCACATACCACAGTGCCGGGCGTGGTGGGTCATGCCTGTAATCCCAGCACTCGGGAGGCAGAGGCAGGAGGATTGCTGTGATGTGAGTTTGAGGCTGAGCTCAGGGCCAGCCTGAACTACAAAGCGAGACCCTGTCTCAAAAAAAAGAAGTTTAAGGAGACCCTAGCATGAGAATTCAGAGGATTCTGTGATAGGAGTGAATGACTAATTGATTCATGTACTGTGACTGGAAAATGAGGAATAATAGAGAGGTTGTTTCTCTTTAATTGTAGCAATGCTTCTACTGTAAATTTTCAACAAGATAAAATACAATGTTAGGGCTCTAAACGTGTAATATTATCTAAAGAGCTCATGATAGGAAAGAAATAAAGACACCAGAGTTGTAGGTAAAAATATGTTACAAAAGGACTAACAAAGTAAGCATTGGCATTAGGGAGGGTTATTTAAAATTTTTGATAATTTTATTTTATGAAAAGTGAAGATCATTAGAATTTTTAGTTAGGTAAGTTTTTGTATTATCCCTTTGTTTTTTCCGTACTTGGTTTAACAGTTGATTTCTGTGATACTGATTTTGCCAATAAGATTCTTGAAATTTTCCTTAGATACTATTTTATATGTGACTCAAGCATTATTTATTAATTCTTTATAGAATACTGGTGAATTCTATAATTCTATATAGAATTCTTTATAGAATACAAAATTTGTATTACATTTTCTGAGCTGTTCTACTGCAAAGACTGTGCTGCCAAACGTGTTGGCTTTTCCCTGCAGTGAGACAGTTGTCCAGATGCTATGTGGACGGTTGGTTTTCTTCTGAAAGTAACCACAAGGCATTAGTACAGACCCCACAGGTCTGTTTCCCAAGATTGTCCTCGCTTCACATGCCACGGGCAGATCCCAGATTTCCAAGTGTAATTCTGAAGACTGGCTATAAATTAACAGTTCCTCTTTCAGAACAGTAAATTGCCAGAAGCCAGCATTTCATGTACTATTCCCATTCTCTTATAAGTCATGTTCTTTAGGACACAAGTGATTGGCCGGGTGAAGGGTCCCAAGCACGGGAACTTCTGTCCCAGTGGAATGGCAGCGTACTGCTCCTCCCCGCCTGTGGATGGATGCGCTCATCACTCTGGACACGGTCTCTACCCCATCCTTCAGAGGCTTTTATGGAGGCTCCAGTATATAGGCATGAATGACCCAGTCATTGCCACTGGGGAGGAACTGAGTTTTCAGCCCTTTCTTCTCCCTGGAAGTCAGAAGGTAGAGTCTCAGTCAGTCAGTTCCCATTCTTCCACTGTCTAGGGGCCCAGTGAGGGTCACCTCAGTATTATAAACTCAGGTGTGTTTGAAAGAATCTATGAATTACAAAAAATGCTCCTTTTACTTGTTCCGTTGAGATTTCAGGTATCAAAGACAAAAACTCCTTTATTTCTTTGTCATAAAACTGCACTTTTCTATTCTAGTCTTATAATAGTTTTATTGTGCTTTGTTGGTGGGTGTTTGTTTTTTAAACCTCTGTTAGAAGATGCTTGAAGATCAGGTTAGGGTGCTGTGTGAATACTGATGAGCTTAATTGATGTTCTGTTCACAGGGAACCTTCAGAAGATCCTGTGCCACGATCATCCTCCAGAGTATTCAGCTGATTTCTATGCTGCCTACATTAATATTCTTCTTGGAGTTTTCTACACTGTGTGTCGGGATTTGAAAGAGCTCAGACATCTGGTGAGTGAGCATTTTTCAGTAATAAATATATTTTTTAAGAAATCACAGAGATAGGCTAGAAAATGAAAATATATTCTAGAGACTAGGATACGGCCTTTAAAAGGTAAAATACCATACAAAGGAGGGTATGTGAGTTAGTGAGTACTTTGACCTGGTAAGGAAATTCACGACAAACAACCTGAGTTCTGTCTTCAATCTTTAAGGGTGTGGCTTTTGTTTTCTCTGTAGTTGCAGAAAATGTAGAACTCCATCACAGTCAAATGAAGACTAATAGAAAACTATAAAAAACTGGAGCAGTTTTACATCTTCTTGCTAGCTTTTGTAACATACCCCTTCTAGGTTTATGTATGTAGTGATTAGGCTAGAATCTAGATGGTTTTGAGTACAGTAAAAGCTTTATAGATGTTTCATAAACAAGTTAGAAATTTTTATAAAATGTCCTTTTAAAACATTTTAAAAAATATTATGTTTCACAAGCAGTTTGAAAAGTGATCATGCTTAATTTTTCTTTGACTTTTTTCCTTTAATTATGGAGATATGAAAGGAAATAGACAAGATTGTTTGGTTTGTTACTTAGAATCCTTCAATTAATATGTAAGATATTATTTCCATGTAACAAAAAACTGTAATACAATGTGTCTACTAGGGCTAAAAAAGTTATATTCAAAGTAAAGGATTCTCTCTCTTAGCACATTTTTTGGGTCATCTTAGTGCTATTCATAAGTAATATAACATATATTTCAGTGTTTTGACTGAGAAGAATAATGTTATATTTTAATTGAGCTGAGTTATTTACCTCTTATGGTGAAGATTATGATACCTGGTTTTACTGTCCAGTGATTAGATTGAAAAATCTAAACCTCAGGTGAGACAGTTGGCCTAAGTGAAAGTTTCTTTCATCCTTCTCTGTATTTAATAGTATCCTCTTAATTTGATATAATTGTGTTTACATACCTATATATTCATGCATATCTTTTCTCTAGATCCCATTATTGAATTATTTCAATATAAAATATTTGACCAAATTAACATTAATAAATGGTACCCAGCCAGGCATGGCGGGCCACACCTGTAGTCCCAGCACTGGGGAGGATGAGGCAGGAGAATTGCCACAAATTCGAGGCAATCTAGACTTCACAGGAAGTTCAAGACCAGCCTAAATTAAGAATGAGAATTTAAAAAAGAAAATACATACTACCAAAAGAAATTAATTTAAACTACTTTTAGTAGAATTCTGGGAGTTGATTGATGAAAAGACTTGTAGATGGTTAAGATTAATACCTCATAGACCTTGGAATACTGATTTTTCTAGGGAGGCTGTTAGACATGGTCTCTGGGACTTATCCTCAGATATTCTGGTTTACTATATTTGGGTCAGTGCCACAATTTTTCTTGGTAATAGTCTCAGGTAGTGATGTCAGTCCAAATACTTCGAGTCATACTGATCTTCATGATGTTTATGGCAATGTTTAGACATTAAAATATAGGAGGTTAATTCTTTGGGCATATTTATTTGTGTATGTGTTTTCTCAGCACCAGGAATCAAATTCTAAACCTCACACTTGCCAGGCAAGTGTGGTGCCACTGAGCTACCTCCCCAGCCCTTGATGTTTTTTTCTTAAACGCTTTATAGTACTGCAAACCATCATTATGATATTTATCCATAACCCAATATATTAGGATTTAGTCAAATCAGGAATATTTTGCATGTTGTAATGTAATCATTGATATTTTCTCTATTGTTTATAATAATGAACTGTAATTGAATTTTACTCAGCTTAAATTTCAATAAACATTTTACTTGAAAAATGAATCCCAAATTATAATAGTGTTAATACTTTTTATCTTTATCTCATTTTTCATTTATAGGCAGTACTTAATTTTGCTAAATATTGTGAACCTGTCGTTAAAGGAGAAGGTAACTATTTAACTTTACTTGTTAATGTTTCTTTTGAAAAAAGCAGGAAGTGGGGAGATCTTTCTCAGAGAGGAGATCAAGAGATGCGGTGGGGGGACACAGCGGGAAAGAATGAAATAAGGAATTAAGATGTGTTGCGTACATGCACCAACTCTACACAAGGAATACTAATAATACTACTAAAATAGTATTATAATGCTAATAATAGTGTGACTAATAATATATAAGCTCTAAATTATTGAAATTTTCTTCTATTGGATAGCAAGTGAGCGTGACACTCGCAAATTGTGGAAAAACGTTGAACCCCATTTGAAGAAAGCCATGCAGACTGTTTACCTCAGAGAAATATCGAGGTAATTAATCTCAGTTTAGTTTCTGTACTAAGGGTTGATTAAGGCTTATCCAAAATTTTTGGGAACAGAAGTATTTCAGATTTGAGATGTTTTCAGATTTTGGAATATTTGCATTGGCTTTATGAGTGAGCATTCCTAATCCAGAAGTCTGAAATCTGAAAATTCCAGAATCTGAAACTGTTTATGTATTATATCAGAGGATAAAAAATTTTGGGTTTTGGAATATTTCAGAATGTGACATAAAAGACCATTGAAATTATTTGGAAATTATAAAGCAAAAAATGTTGTTTTAACACTAGCCTACTGACCCATTTGGAAGTGTTTGAGTTGGTCCATGATAAACAGTTCATCCATTTTCTCTCTTGCCAACTCCTATCGACCTGTGTGTAATAAAATTTACTAAGTTCAAAACATAATACCACGTTTATGGTAATTTCATATTTCCTTTAGCAAGTAGGATGAGCTGAATAAATAAAAAGAACAAAGCTATAGGAAGCTTGATCCTGACTTAGCAAGCTGTTATTGAGAATATATGCTGGTTCTATAGTTTTTTGGGGTTTTTTTAGGTTTTTTTGAGACAGGGTCTCGCTTTGTGGTTCAGGCTGGCCCTGAGCTCAGCCTCCAACTCACATCACAGCAATCCTCCTGCCTCTGCCTCCGGAGTGCTGGGATTACAGGTGTGAGCCACCACGCCCGGCACTGTGGTATGTGGTACTGGTTGCTGCTAGGCGTGAGTCTCCACACCCAGTATAGGTATGTGGCTACCGGAGATTGAACCCAGGTCCTTGCGCTTGCAAGACAGGCGCCAGAACCATTGAGCTAACTTCCCGGCCCGCTGGTTCTATAGTTTTTATAAGCAGTTGGGACAGAGCTCCACCCTGTTTCTTGGTTCATTTCAAAATTCTAACCTGTTCTGCTTTTAATGTAATGATTATAATTCTGAATAACCTTTGGAAATTGATCATTCACACACATACACTCATTTGGAATGGACCTGCCCTGTTTAATCAAGGTATGAGTAGAAATGCTGCCTCCACCTCTTGCAGCTTGGCAACCTTAGTCAAATTAGTTAGATCATGTAACCTTCAGTTTGCTGTTTGGGGGAGATAAAAGAAATGACTTTGTCTTTCTCATAAGTTTATGAGGAACAGATGGTGTTTAATGGACAATTAGTAAATGTTAAGTCTCTTGCTTTCCTATGGCTGGTTTTCTTCTAGCTTTCCATGAGAGTTTTAATAAAAAAATCACATGAAATGGGCAATTGTTATATGTGAAAAATCTCCATTTGACTTATTAGAAGTCCTACTATAAAGCTGTAACTGATAAAATTTATTTTCACTTGCATTTCTGAAAAATAATGAATGTGAAGATACCACATAAGCTATGAATACATTATTCATTTGTAAGGCAGAGAGAGGATCTATTTTAAAAATCAGCTTGTGTGTTCAGACCTGCTTAGCATAGGTTCCTAGTAGCCATGGAAATTTTTCACTGTGCTATAGTCTCAGAATGTTCAGCCAACCCTATAGGTTTTTGAAAATGTGGAGAGTATCATTTGGGGTATTTAATTGTTCTAATTCGATATTATTTTTAAGTCTACAATTTATAAGTCTTGCAAGAGAGTCTTAGAGTTGGAAATATTTTTATATATCATTGTATTTAACTGCCTTATAATTTTGATGAGAAAGTCAATGAGTTATTCAGAGTCATGAAACTAAAACTAAAGTGATCTGTTTCATTTTACCATAGTGTGTTTCTTCATGAATTTGTTTTGTCGTATCATAATCACTTCATATTCTTGATATTTGGCTGTTGATAGGTAGGGTGATCATAATGGCATGAACTGTGCAGGAGTCCTGCAGAGTCGGCTCTTAGCTCCACTGTTGACTGCCTGGGTACTCTCAAGCAACTTAGCCTTTGAGCCTCGCTACATCCTCTCTGTTCTGATTGGGATTGTTGTAGAGTTTAGAAATTATGTATAACTGTTATATCTAACATGGTAACTAGAACACTGAGAGTTTTACTGAATGGAAGGTGATACTGGTATTTTTTGATAGCTTTATAGTTATGATCAAAGTAAAAAATTATTAGAAATTATCATTTGGGTATTCATCGCTTTTTTAAATTTATATTGCTGTAATATGTGCTGAATGATTATAGACATTTACTGACAAGTATATTGGGTGATATTATTTTTTTGTTTCTATTTGGTCCATAAATTTAAATTTTAGTTTGAGATCTGTTTTAAGCATAGTATACTTACTTCATGTATTTTTAGTCCATTTTTGTCTTTATATTTTTTTTAAGTTCTCAGTGGGAAAAGCTACAGAAAGATGACACAGATCCAGGACAACTAAAAGGTATTAAAATATCGAGACAGTTATCAGAGACATTAATTATTGATTCTCAGGTTAGTAATAAGACCAGTCAGGAAGTAGATGTCAGGAAGTAATGTTTTTAATACGCTGTAATCATATTTTCATTAATGATTTTTCTTTAACTGAACAGCAGTTTTGTGTTTTTGTTTGATTTTGTTGTATAGTCAGCATTTTGCTAGGTAGCCTAGACTGGCTTGACTTTTGGATTTTCTTGTTTTGCTAGTTTTCTATATGTTATATTGCATTGTATAAAAGTTGAGCAATTTATATTTCTTTCAATTATTAAATTGTCATATTTATATGACAATTTTATATCAAAATATATATATTTCATGAATTTTATAGAATGCAACTTATATTAATTAATTTTAGGGATATTCTTTAGTGGTTATGTTTTCCAAATGTTACAGTTTTATTTATTTTAAAGAAACTTACTTTTGGTATAGCCCAATAGAACTGGTTTTACTTTTTTGAAAGTTAGTGAATATTTAAATTTTATTTTTTTGGAGTGTTGGTGATTTTTGTGAACATGATATGAAACACGTGGTTTTGAGATTCTGTTTTGGTTTCTGAAATCTACAGATGATTTGCAAGTGATTTCCAGGTATATAATGGAAGAAGCAAAATGACTAGTTTAAAAAAAATCATCATAATTGATCTGCACTACTTTCTGCATGGCTTTGAATACATCTCAGTTTCTTCGTTTCTAAAATGGGAAGATATGTAGCTTTAATTTACTGTGAAGATTTAAAGTCCTTTAGTAAAGCGTCTTGCATAGGATCTAACACATAATAATCTGTAAATATCAATTTCCTTTTCTTCCCTTAAGAATCGTAGTGTTTAATTGATAGTTATTTATTCATTTGTTAATTATTTATAGGTGCATGACAAAATAGAGATAATAGTGTAGAGAAGGAACAAACTGTCATTCACTATTGGATGTAAACTGTCATACAGTGTAATATGTGAATATGAAATGCATAAAATATAGGAATTTATAGTAGAAGTAGTTTTCTATTTTGGCATATAGGGAAGCGAAAGGGAAGATTTAATAGACAGTACAAAGTTTAATAGAAGAATGAGTAGAAGTTAGACTAGAATGGGAGGAACCAAGCAAAAATAACCAAATAAGCAAAGCATGTTAATATTTAACACGAACATTACTGTCATCATTGATAGCATCATGGTGACACTTTAAGCTCAAAGAATAGATCATTTTGAATAAACATCATACAGAAGTCAAAGAAGAGATGTTTAGAACCTACTGTAGCCTGATAAAACCTTCACAAAATACTTTGTTGTACAGGTCTCTCAGCGTACACTCACGTGGAACTCCCGTATTACTCTAAGTTTATTCTAATTGCTGCATACCTTGCTTCATACAACCCAGCAAGAACTGACAAAAGGTTCTTCCTTAAGGTACTAGTACTTTTTATTTTCGTTTTGAAGATCTTAGTAATACAATTGGCTTTTGTAAGTCCCTGATTTATGAATGAGTTCTGTTCTGGAAGAATGCATATAAGGCAGATACATTTGTAATCTCACAGTGTGAATTTTACACAATCCACCTGTGAATCTATGAATCTTATATGGTAAACATGGAAGAGTTTGCAACTCAAATGTTAATAAGTTAAGGACTTACTGTACATAGATTCCATATGTGTAAGTTCATCTACCTGAAGATCTAAATAAGAATTACCTCTTAACATGTACAGACTGTTTTCTTGTTATATCCGTGATATTGTATACCAACTATTTTAATGAATTTATATTACTTAAGTATTGCAAGTAACACAGAGATCTTTAAAATACAGAGTAGACATGTACTACAAGGGACCCGAGTGTCTTTGGATTTTGGCATCCATTGGGGTTTTGTGGAAGAAATGACACTGTAGTTTGAAATTTTCAACACCTATACATTTCCAGCAGGCAGAAAGGAGAATGATAAAGTAGATATGTATTTTTGGACTCAGTTGCCAGCAACTTTGAATTAAGATCACAAAGTGAAATTTGGGAGAGGGTAGCTAATTTTGTAGAATAGAGGAAGTTAGTTATAAGATTAAGTCTGAAGCTTTTTCAATTCCTCAGAAATTGTGATCCCTTACGGCCTTTGCATATGTTCCATCATTCTGGAGGGCTCCTCTTCAGCTTTCGGGTTTCAGTTAGTATGTTGTCTTCTCAGAATGTTTTTCCCTAAAAACCTGTGTGGGTAGATTTTCTTTGTTTACTGTTTCACATGGTGTTTTGCTTTCTTTGGTAGACTTACAATATTTTATAATAAATTTCTTTTTTCTTTGTGGTGTGTTTTCCTATTCTCTAGTCTCTTGATGACCAAGACTACTCTTCTTTTTCATCCACTGTTGAATCTCGAATGTCTAATTCACAGATGCTCTCGGTCAATATTTAGTTTGTGAATTGCCATCCTTTTTAACAGATGAATAAAGACCTATTAACTGGAAGTAGTTTTTATTGAAATATGTTAAATATAGTCATTTCCTTTACCTCTTTTATTTTAAATATTTTATTATATACAAAAGTAATTTTGCATCTGATCCAAGTCTAAGTCAAATCAGCCTAAAACATTGAAGTCTAATAGATATAAGGTAGTAAGTAGAATAAAATATTTAAAATCTAAGTAGTATATGTCATAGTTTAAACAGATTGTTTTTTAGTTAACAATTATTTTCTTTAATTGCAGCATCATGGTAAAATCAAGAAAACTAACTTCCTAAAGAAACATGAAAAGGTATTTGCATTTTAAATTCTCCAATTTTTTTGTTTTTGTTTGTGTTTTTTGTGGTACCAGGGATCGAAATTGGGCCTTTGTGTTTGCAAGGTAGATATGGTACCACTTAGGCTAAATCCTCGGCCCTACATTGAAAATTCTCTGTAATGGTAGAAACTTAAGAATTCAGAGTAACCTAGGGAACTGATGTGTTTTATTCTTCACATGAGAGCTTTTGTGTGTTGATGTGTTACCATTTAGTGTTTTAATAGTATTTTGCTGTGTTGAGTACAGTGATTGAAATCATATTCGAGTTAGCTGGTGCTGGACGTAAAATTGAGTTAACACAGTCTTTTCAGTGTTTTAATTGATGAGAAAAATCACGTTATTTAAAGACAGATTGAATATGAATATATTCCTCTTTTGCATTTTGAAACACCAACAAAAATAGCATTTAAGAAATAAAAGAAGGCAGGGGATTTTAGTTAGTGTGGTTCCAGCACCTGCTTTTCAAGTGCCAGGACCGGGTTCATTCCCCAGTAACCACTTACAGCAGTGCTGAGTGTGGTAACTCACACCCACCAGCAATCAGAACCACATACCACAGTGCCAGGCGTGGTGGCTCACACCTCTAATCCCAGCACTTGGGAAGCATAGGCAGGAGGATTGCTGTGCGTTCAGTGCTGAGTTCAGGGCCAGCCTGGACTACAAAAGCAGGCCCTGTCTCAAAAAATAAATAAACAAACAAATAAATTAAAAAGCAACTCTAAGGCTTCAACAGATAAGAGAGCCCACAAATTTGGAATCATGTAATAGATAGGTACACCACCAAACAGATCAGAAAAGGCTAATGCCGCAGCCCCAGAGCAAGTTGATTTCGCCTGAAGAATCTGGAAAAATACAGAAATTAGAGGCACTACATACTTTTGAAGATCGGGGCATGAAGCAAAGTTAAAGTTGGTGAAAGCATTTAGATCTTCTGGTCACTTTTTCCACTTGTTATGTCCTAACCACTGTTGGCTCTTTCAGTGGTAGGCTGAGAATTTTGCACAGTAAGGTTTGTACCAGAGAAGCTGTGAGTTAATTTTTATTCTCATTCCTAAAAGCAGTTTAATTTTTAAAAATCTCCAAAATTATACCATTTAGGTGGAAAATGATGCAAACTGTGTTTGTAAATCCATATTTATTAGTAGTACCATAAAAAACTGTCATAAAAATGATTGATAAATAATTAAATTTTAGATAGTTATTACTTCTAGGGAAGAAAAAGGAAAATGGTGTAGGGGAAAATGAGATTTTAGGGGGTGTCAGCATATCACTTGTAATCTGATAAAATTTCTTTGCATATCTCATGATTTTAGGACTTCATAAAATAGGTTAGTACATTAGTATTTGTCAACTTCTCTATACTTTTCTAATGGTTGATTTAGTGAGAAAAACATAAATTTTAAGACCTGGAAAGTAATTTCTAAACTAACTTTTAGGTATAAATAGCCAGAGTAAATACTGCAGTTTTAATTCTGAACAGTCATTCCTTTTTAAGTGAAAGTTTTCTTTTGAATAAATGTTCCTATGCATGTAAATCTAGTTTCCCACTTTATTTGCCATTGCTAATAAGAAGTACTTAAATTCTTATATTGTTACTAAAATAATTTGCTAACAGAATGGAACTTGAACATTACAATTTTCTAATGCCCTGTGATTGCATTGAATGTAAATTTAAAAAATTAAATTAGTATTTCCTATAATTGATCTTTCTAGAGCAAGTATATTTTCCAGGCAGTGTTGCAAAGGAGAATGGAGAGACGTAGGCAGTAAATTTTCTAGTCAGGGGTTAAGAACCTGGCTTTGATTGTACATTACCTTGACAGATCATGTGGCTAAGTATAATATTTGGGTACAACAGTAAATATCAGTGTTCAGAACTGTGGATGATTCTGATTCTTTTAATATTTGTTGATACTAAGAAAATCTTGAGGCATCTGGTAAAAGACATCGTGATCATATCAGATGAAGTTTAATTTAAGGACTGCAGGTTAATTTTTTAGCATCTCAGAACCAAATATAAATATATTTCTATTAGAGAATTTATGTATAAGGAGAAAATCCATGTTGTATTGTTTGTTTTTGTTTTTAACAGACAAGCAATCATCTCCTTGGACCAAAACCATTTCCATTAGACCGTTTATTAGCAATATTATATAGTATAGTGGATAGCAGAGTGGCTCCAACAGCAAATATCTTCTCCCAGGTGAGCTTAATCATAGGTTGGGGTTGTCTTTTATCCTTCAGGTGGTACAGTTAATGCAGTTGCAGGTATTTATAATAAAAAGTGATTTGGGTAAGTACAGTTGACTTTCTGTATTAGTTTTGAATTCATAAATTCAACCAAACACAGTAGGAAATATTCTGAAAAAGAAAATTGCCTCTGTAATAAACAGGTGCAGACTTTGTCCTTATTCTGTACACCAGTGTGGTGAACCTTTTGGAGTTTTCCTGAAAACAGCCATTTGTGACACTCCTGCCTTAATTTTTCCACTGCTGCCCTAAACAATACAGCATAACATATATTTGCAGGCATTTATAGTGTTTACATTGCATTAAGTTACAGTACAAGTCATCTATAGATGATGGCAGGTACAGGAGAGGACATGTACAAGTTAAGTGCAAGTGCTGTGCTACTTTATACAGAGATTTGACTATCCTCGGGTTTTGATTTTCATGGAAGTCCTGGGCCTGACCCTTGTGGATAGCAAGTAATAGCTTTAATTGAATATTCTAAAAAAAATGATCTTTGGAGGTAATCACCCAGGTGGCATATATTTAGTGGGATAACCTGATGACAGAAGCAATGTAGTGTTTGTGGCTCTTTTTCTTTCGTTACTCTTCAGTCTTATCTGCTTAAGTAAACAGGGGCCTTGATAATTAAATTGATGTGTATAAATCAATGAAAATAATTCTAAAGGTTTTATTTCTCAAGTGGTACTCTACAATGTCCTTTTTCTTGTGTTACATACTTGCCAGTTGATGTGCTTAATTTCTCAAAATTTCAGTAGGTGGCAGCAAAAGCATAAAAGTAGAAAACTTTTTTTAAAAGTAAAGATTCTGTAATGAGCATTTTAATTTATGTGTGTAATTTTTAGCTGAGAAACAGATAAATAAAATTTACATTTTCGTTAATTCAATATTAGCTAATTCATTCCTAGGAAGGTTATCGAGTTTTATAATCTATTATGTGATGGTAGCCTTTAATTCTATATTTATATAAAAGACCTGAAATAATAAACATAGACAATTTTTCTCTAAGTCAGCATTTATGGAAAATTTTATCTTCATTGTGTTCTTGAAAAAAAGTCCAGTCATTTGTTTTGGTGCATACATAAATAGCTGCATAGATCAAAGGTAGAGCTCTAATATTGATAATTCTAAAAATTTAGTTCAGTTTTAACCTATGTTAAAATCTTTCATATATTTAAAAAAATATTTTGTCTAAAATTGGTTTTAGTCAAACTTAATATTTATTTTTAGCTTTCTGTATGGAACAGAAGAGGGTTTTGTTTTGTTCTGTGACAGTAATTCTGAAATAGCAAATATTACAGTCTTTATTATAAACAGCTGATTCTCACCATAGGTCAGAGCGATTAAGTGACTTTCACAAATAAGTATTTGATAATTAAAGCCTAGGGAAGTGGGAGGGAATTCTTCTAACAAAGAAGGAAGAGTATCTCCAGCGATTCTATTTCTCATATGCCCAAAGCTAACCTTTGTGGTATACTGTTGTCAGGACACATAATTTAGAGGATTATTTTATGATAATTACCCAGAGAGCCAAATGCAAAGGACTGTGAGAGATTAACCATACACTAGAGGCCCAAAGAACACAGCCGAGGACCTGGGTCCCCTGCCTGTCTCTCACAAGTCCAGCCAGTGGCCTAGAGCCCAGGGCCACGTCTCATGTTTATCTGTATATGGAGGATCTGCACTTTAAAGGCCCAAAGGCTAATGGTAGAAGCCACTAAGCCTATATAGGTGGGATGAAGGGCTTTGCTGCCAGCTTCAGAGATCTACATTGGAGCCAGAAAGTGATGCTCACTGTGAAGATCTGAGCTCCCCTAGTGAGAACAATTGCCATTCCCGGTTACAGTGAGGCCCCAAGCTCCTTCTCCAACAAGAACACCCTACTTTGTATCAGGAAAACCATCCGCAGCAAGCTTCTACAAAATCAACGACCCACAGTCTTCCCCTCTAGTTTTCTTTTCGTGGATATTGACAGGAATCCTCAGATGCTCTTCCATGCCCAACCACACTGACGCAGCTCTTCTGGGTGTTACAAGTTTACCATTAGTTAATCCACCTCAGATGCCCAAAAGATAGCATGTTTTTTCTTTAAGGATCTTACAATTATTCTTAAAGGAGAAAATGTCCATAAAAATAATGTTACAAGGCTGTAAATGAATACTAGATGCCACTGCTGAGACTCTTAGAGCAGAAAGAGACCACTTCTGGAGCAGGCGGGATGAGAGAAAGGCTTCCCAGTCAGGTGGAATTGGGGTTTGGCTGTTGAAATGACTGGGATTTTTTTGTTGTTTAGATATTTCTAGTATATGTAAGAGATACATATTTATCATACTGAAAAGAAAATATATAAAAAGGAAAAGTAATATATTAAAATCAGCTGAAATATGTCCCTTGAATAAGAAGAGTTCATCTAGAGACTTAGGAAGAGAGGATGAGGAGACCAAAGGTATGCATCTAAGAACAACAGACACGTTGTCACTCTGGTTTGGTTGGTGAGATCATGGGTTGTGTTATGGGGCTAGTGGTCCTTGTAATTACACAGTGATAACTTCCGCCATCACACATCACATGTTGGTGCCTTACATAGGCTCCTTAGGTTGATAGGACATTTGCTTTTTAAAGAGTAAACTTGTAAGCAGTTGGAGAAAAAAAGCAATAACAAACAATGGGAGGTTTCTGATTTAGAAACTTGCAGCTTCTCTGGGTTTTGACCAAATAATGTCACCACTCTTTATGGTTTTAGCAATCTCAGTAGTGAAATTAAGTAGCACTTTGGCTCCAAATATGTCCTTATTAATGATATTAAATTCTTTTCAGTCTTGTCATCTGAAGTTGATATTTTTATTCTTTATCTCAGTAATCAAAGCAGTGCTTTCAGTGAATATACTTATATATTTTTAATAAATCATATGAGTCACTTGGTAATTCTGACTTGAGATCCAAAGGGTGGGAGAACATGTACGGACAGATACAACTAGCCAGAGGGATTTGGCTGTTATTTTTGTTGGGTCAGTAAAGTATCCAAGAAAGTCAAATATAAACCATGTTCAAGAACAAAATGTGGCAGAAATCATCTGAAAAGAGGGTACTTCTCTCATATGTGTTTTATCTTAGCCTTCCCACTAATTCCCAGTGACTTTTTCTATTTTTATTCTTTGTCCTTTCATTCACCTATCAGTACTGTGTGATTTCTCTAACCCGGAGGATCACAGTTTATGTTTAGCCTAGACATCCTTGAGTTTTTTTAGGTGTGATTATTTGAGATGAACGCCAGATGGCAGTATTGTTTCATTCTTGCTTTTTAAAAAGAACTAGGCAAACAGCCTGTTAACATTGTTGTAAGTGAAGGTAAAATTACTTGAATGTATTTAATAATATATGTATATACTTTCTTGAAAATATAATTAAGATTGGTAAGAAATTGTATTACATGAATATTTTCTACCAGAAGCTAATTTTGTTCATTGGTTGGAATGTATTTGTATGAGATGGTAATGTATTATTTTCCTGTTCTTTTATTATTTTTTTTAAATTAATTAATTTTTTTTTTTTTGAGACAGGGTCTCGCTTTGTGGTTCAGGCTGGCCCTGAGCTCAGCCTCAAACTCACATCACAATCCTCCTGCCTCTGCCTCCCCAGTGCTGGGATGACAGGCGTGAGCCACCACGCCCGGTACTGTGGTATGTGGTACTGGTTGCTGCTGGGTGTGGGTCTCCACACCCAGTATTGTATGTGGTGACCGGGGATCGAACCCGGGCCCTTGCGCTTGCAAGACAGGCACTGGAACCACTGCGCTAACTCCCCGGCCTCCTGTTCTTTTAATATACACACAACTGTTTGAAGTATTCATAATTATTTAAAATTTTCCACATGTAACGAATTGTCATATATAACATATACATTCAAAATTACTTGCAAAGAAAAATGTACTTCTGTACATCTCATTAAATCATTTCTGTAATGAAGTTATAAAAATAATTAAAGAAGATTTAAGTTTATTAAAATTCTGATTGAGAATAATAATCAGATTCATGAAAGTAATATCATGGTTGGTATTTTCCCAAATATCTTTATTCTTTATTAACTGTTAAATAAACTTTCTTTCATGAATACTTTAGTCTTATATATTTGTAAATAATGATAGCACATCTAACATTTTAAGTTCAGTTAACGATCAGATATACTGAGTATAATTGAAAATTTGATTAAAAATTTTTAAGACTAAAATAATTTCAGTTTTATATGATTTATCTTTACTATAATTTTGCAGTCCTTTTCATGGGTTGTTTAAAAATATTTACTCAAAATAAATGTGGCTTCTCAATATATGCCTGAACTAATGTATGACAAAATGTTAATTATATTTTTTTATCATTTCCTTTGTCTTTTTATAATGGATAGGATGGACAAATACTTAGTTTACAATTATTATCTTCAGATTTTTAGTTTGATCAGATAAGATTTTGGAGACCATCTTTAAACAACATAATACTAAATTTTTTCCCACAAGTATATTAAACTAGTTATGCTTTTTTGTTTGTTATTTAATTGAGAAAAAAACAGTAACTTGTTTAGAAATTTTGGAGTGTTTTGTTTTATTGTTTGTATAGTTTAATATCTTACTTATTCTTGCTCTAATCTTATACTTAAGTGAAGATAACAGGGGTAGAAGGATCATAAAATGTAACAGTTACTTGAAAATACAATGTTAGACTGTATTGCTTAGAAATAAATTGCTGATGAATTTATTTCTAAAATCCTTGGTATAGGTTTTGATACTTCCTTTTTAAAAGAAAGATTCTTAAAAGTAAGGATATTTAAGCATCTTTATTATTATAATCATTGTTCTTATTTTATCAATTAACATTTGAAAAATAAGTTTTCAAGATAATTCACTGTAATTCTTTCACTCAAAAGGTTTAAATTGGTTATTATAAGTTCTGAATGAATATCAAAAAAGCTGAAAGATAAAAAGCATAGTTCTGTTAAAAGAGTTTTATTTCCCATATTTATTAATTATATATTTCTATAATATGTAATTTCTGAAGTTTCATATTTGGTTGACTTAAAAAAAATTAAAATTGTTCTTAATTTATTTTTATTCATGTCAAATTGGGAACACAGGTAATATACAAATATGTTTTTAAAAATGTATCCATTTCTGCTTTCTCTTTTGGATACGTGTGTGCTGCTTGGCAGGCTCTGGTATGTCTGCGTTGTTTGTTCCATGAGTTGTCTTTCACTGTGAGTCAGTCATCTTACAGAGCTTGCAACTCTAAGCTTTCTTATGATAGTTTCTTGAAGCAGATATTTCGTCTCTGATTCACCATAGCCGTCAGGAGGTGTCTTACTGTACTTGCTGGCGTACCTAACATTTTATCCAGCAGAAGCCAGATATGTAGCATTATCCTCAAATACAGAAAGAGATACAGTATTTGTTGTTTTGAATTTGTTTTAAAAAATTTTTTCATGTTCATTTCATTGTAGTGCTTTAAAAATCAAAAATAATTTCATTCAAGCTTCAAAAGTCTTTTTTCTCAGAACTTCTTATTTTCTCTGCTTAAAATTTTATTAAACTGTTTTGTTTTTGTTTTTGTTTTTTTAAGTATCTACAACTTTTCTGGTACTGTGTTTTGAAAAGGATGCAGAAGGGAATAGCCCAGCTTTCACACCTCTTCTTTTGCGCCGGGGGTACTAGACTTTAGCTTGTTTTAGGCTAATGGTGGGTGTGTGTATTTACTCAGGAGAGATATATGTAGAATAAATAACCTAAACACTTAAAGTAAATTGTAACTGCTTAGTAACTTACAGTAAGTAAAGAAGTGTTTTGGAACTTTTTTTTTTTTTTTGCTTTGATAGGACTAGCTCCATCATAACTTAGATATTTGTCTCCTACCAAGCGATAACAAATTTGCTATGTAGACTGTTTCCTTATGATATGCTTTGAAGTTAGTGTTTGGAGCAATGATGTTTGATACCTGTGTCATAACTTCAGTTCTCTTAATATCCAGTTAAATATTAACACTTGGAATTAAGTGATGGGTACAGAAGAGTATACTACATGTGGCCTGTTACAGCTGTCTGAATGTCTTTCTTTAAAAAGTTAAGTTGCTATATTTCAAGTACTTCATAATAAAAATTATGTTCATTGTTATTTTTCTTGTATGTACAGTATCTCAGACTATTATTTCAAATTTTTAATCTAACACACTAAGCAAATGACCTTTTTACTTAAGAAGTTAATTTGCATAGTACATAAGATTATGGTTCTATTAGCATTTCTACAGAAGTAATTACATTTGTTAAATGCCATTATGTAATTTGAGAAATCATTTTGTTGGTAAAATATAATCTAATGTTGATTAGAAAGAATTTGAGGCATATAAAATGTAACATCCTAAAAAATAGTTAGAAGATATTCATATAAAGCATGAATTTGAATTTGACTATTATGGTGGCTGAAAGGGACAGTTTAAAAAAAAACATTATTGGTGTATTAGAAATGTGAAGAGCTATTTCTTTATAATTTCTGTCCTCCCTTTGTCTTGTACCAGCATTCCAGTGTCTCAGCTGAAATACTTGATGCTATTAAATTATGTAAATGACAGAAAAATACCTCAAATGCTAACATTTTCTAATAACCTACTATGTTTTTTCTTAACCATAACTGAGATTGTGAGGCATTCCATTCCAAGGATGGTAAAGCAGCCTTACTTAATGCCTACTTGGCTGATGAATAGGTCGGCAGGGATGCTGTGTGAAAGAGGCCGCCCTTCCCCAGCAGCGAAGAGTGTCACCGCCATGATGCTCAGCCTCCACTGGGCAGTAAATGAGATTCTCAAATCTCCTACCCCCATCCCCCCACACGGATGTTACTGCTGTGTGGTCACACCGCTCTGCAGAAGGTGCCTATTTCAGGAGATTTTTTAAAAACTGATTTGGGATATATCATGATTGAAAAGAATAAAGTTGATCTATGGTTCTCACTAGGTGCACTATTGTAAGGAATACTAATATTACTCATACTAGGGATAATAAAAAAGCACAACATATTTCACTGTGCTGCCCAAGGTAAAAGGTTTTTTTCTTTTTCTCATTTGTAAAAGAACAGTGTTTCCCCCTACTCTTCTCTTGTCCTTCCTGAATCAGGTGTTAAATTTCTCCTGTGTAACCATTTACTTTTGTGAGTATATCAGTCCAGCAGTAAGCATCTTTACTGAACCCTACATAAATGGAACCATTGCGTCAGGGCGGCATATAAAATACTGCCTGCAGGATAAGAAAGATGCATAAATTATGCGCTCTATTTTTGTATAAAATAATACATTGGTACCTTATTTTTGTACGCAGTATTTTACAGCTACCTTTCTCAAAGCCTAGTATTGCATCCAATAAATCTGCCAAATTTATATCCACTACTCACATTTTTCTTTTTTTTGGAAAATATATTCAGCACTAATACATTTTATTTGTCTTAGTATTATTTTGGCTGAAAACATTTGTATGTGTGTATTTGTATGTGTGTATTCTTGCAAACACATATGTAAGAGACTCAGTGTTAATAACATAGTGACTATGTAGGTAGACCTGTACATTGGTTAGAGCTGTATGGCTTTTCATTAGAAAAGAAGTCTTAATAAAAACAAGTTAGAGATGAATGATTTGGAAAATCCCATTATGGAAATGGTGTGCTACATTTTAAAATACTTTGTAAGAAGATAGTGATACTGGTGCTTGAGGGAGTTTCCAGTAGCACTGGCGTTCTCGGGAGTGCTGGCACACACGCCCAATCATAGTCATATTGCACCTACACACCTGTGCACATGCTGCTACAGAAAACTCCCTGTCCTTTTCCCTACGTGAAAGCTTCCGGTGCCTAAGCCCTCGACTGCTTTAGCTTAGAATCTAATTATTCCTCTACTTTCAGGCACTCTGGTGGTAGAGCATTTTAATTCTGAAAATAGAAAGCAATCTTGCCCTGTAGTTCAGAATAAAAGAGGAGACTAGGTTTACTGAGAACTGTCTCATTGACTCCCCTCAGGTCAAATACTGTGTGTTTGTTAATGAGCTTTTGAAGTCTGTGTTTCTGTCCTTCATTCTATGGTTCTCTGAAGAAATTGCTGCCTGAAGCTGAATTGTATCTGAATGTTTCAAATGTAATACACAGAGATGGGATGAAGCATGTCATTCTCTGCTGGTGGACTTTTAGCCTTACATTTTAAACTAATCACCTATTCACCTGTCCTTTACTAATCATGTGGTATGTGACATAAACATTGTCATGTGCTAGGTGGACAGTTTATAGTTTCCAGTTTAGCTAAAAGGAGAAATGGTCTCTTGAGCTGTCCGTTTTGTTGGTCAATAAGACAGTCTGCTTTTCCTCTGAAATGGAAATGTCTCTTGAATGTACTCATTCCTTTCCACTCCTGCTATCCTTGCCTTAAATCTACATGTTCATTGTTTCTTCCACTGCTGCATTTATTTAAAAGTAAGTCAAGCCTTATTTTTCTGCTTATACTTTATTGTTTCATTATCTACAAAGCCAGGCCGTATCCCTAGCATTTCTTTTTAGGTCTCTAAGTCTCTTCCAGCCCTATCACTGCCTTAATTCATCCTGTACATTATTCCCCTGGCTAGTCCTCTGAAAACATACTGGTTTTTCTTACTTGGCGCTGTTGCATGGAGATGTTGCACTACAGCTCATTTGTGCTTTATGGTGCATCCACCAAATGCTACTTTTCAGTGACTCCGTATTTCTCCATTTGTGCTATTAGTTCATACTTCCTGTATAATTATGTAATGATATTTATTTGTATCACACATATTCATTGCATTCCTATTGTGTCGTTACCTTTTTTATATTTATCTCCCACCACATGAATTCATTGAGAGTGTAGACCTTGTCTTTTTGTATGTCTCATGCACAATGTCATGAACGTAAGAGCTGCGCACTGAATGAATGACATCCCATTCTCCTAATGCACACTAGGGCTCTTCCTGGCTGCTAAAGATGTTGGTTATTTGTATGCTAAAGAGTTCCTGAGTTGACAGGCACTGCCTTTATCCCTCTATGTATAAAAATGCATGCTGCTTTTTGTTTATCTCAACATATTTGAAGACTAACAATCTACTTACCTTTTTGCATTGCTTTGATGATATTTCCCCGTCTTTTCCATATGCTACACTCTCCTACATCGTGTGTGTCCAAATGGCAGTTGAATGTTTATACATCACATCATCCAATATCACATTAAATGTAGTGCTAGTTAAGTTGTGTGGAATTCATACACTGACATTTCATTTATTAAGTTCATTTATTTAAATAATTTAATATGCTTTGGATCATAAAGCTTCTCCAGGACAAGCATGATAGTATATTTCATAAGTCAGTTGACATATGTACCAACCTCTGAAAGTATAAAAATAATGAGCATGTTAAAAATTAATTACACTTATAAATTGATTTCCTTTTGTTGGCAGAAAGAACAGTTTATTAGCCCTGAAACAGGTTCACACTGTTTTTACATCGAGCATTTCCAGCTGAAGCTTGTTAGTGGCTGCCTCTTAGATTAAGGGAAAAAACATTCTCACTGTGGTACATGAACTCCTATTGTTAAGACATAAATAATCAGCACGTCCCCTCTGCGGATGAGAACAAAGAACATCGTGATACACAGAGCGAAGATTAACTAAGCAAATATTGCAGAACCCTATTTGAGATATAAATCTAAAAATATATCTATAAGGAGATTATCATTTTTATTTTTCTTTGTGAATGTCTCAGTTGTAACAGAAACTAGTCAAAGGAAAAGAATGAATACTTTGGTCTTTGAATTAGATTATTTTAAGCTAAACAGGAGTAAAAATACTTTACAAACAGCCTCAAAGTGCTACCAACATGAAAGCTGGGAAAGTACTATTTTCGAGAGCAAGATGCTTCAGCTTTGTGGGGATTTTGTTTCTTCATTCCCAGACTGAAGTTGAAAAACTGGAAATTTTTATTTTGAGAAAAAAATTTAGTGGCAACATATGACCAAAAACCTAGTAGTAAATCCTTTGCATTGAAGTACATTTTAGTGCAAAAATTAAAAACTGTGTTTTTTATTTCCTACCATCCAATCTAAATCCTGACTTTGAAAAAGAAAATCCATTGCCTAACCTACATTTTAATTTATTTGAATTTCATTCACTCAACTTTTAACAAAAAAAAAAATAAGAAAAGCAGCTTTGGAAAACACTATGTAGTATCATAAAATCTGAACACTCTTTGCAACTTTGTGTTCAGAGTCTGAACACTCTTTGTCTTTATAGGTTATAGAAATCCAGAAAGGGAATAATAATTGCCTGCAAAGTTTAAATTGATTTAAAAAACTAAATTGACTTTTCTTGAAGATGTTTCAGAAGCCTTTTTCATTCTTTGTTTTTTAATGATTTTAATGTTTATCCTAACTTTTAGTATAATGATCTGTAATCCACCTAGGTTTAAAGAACTGCCTTGGATACGACTTCACTGTTGTCTAAACTTCAGGTTTTAAAACATCATGCTTTCTCCTCCATCTTAAATTATTTATAGTTTTTAAATTACACCTTGAATACATTGTTTATTTGTAATATAACATGTGGTCTGATTTGTGGAAAGGTTATATGTTAAATGAGTTCTCATTTTACCTTACACATCTAGTAACTTCGCTCCCAAGATTATTGTCACTCTCCAGGATATTCTTTATTCTCAGGACCTTTGCCTATTGTGAGACGGTTCTTTGTCCTCATTACTCAGGTTCATTTTAGATTTTTCCATTGTTAGGTCCCAGATTTCTAATTCCTCGAATATTCAAGTACCCTCTTTCACTCAGTGTGGAACATTTCCATAACTGCCATTTTACTCACTTTTCCTTCTTCCGTCAAGCTGTCCTAACAGAGTTATCTTTCCTGTGTTCCTCAGCTTCTTGTTTGGGATACTATAAAGATGTGGATTTTCGATTCAGATTGTATTCATATTCCGTGCTCTTACCACTCTTAGTTCAGTGACCGTGAGCAACATCTCTGATGATTTTTTATCAGCAGAAATCGAGTTCATGCACAGTATCTAATTATGGAGACATTGTGAAGACTGAAGAAATTGAAGTGCCCATCACAGTGTCTGGAGAGCCTAGACACAGTAATAAATTCCAATCCCACTAATTTTCTGTGATGACTAATATTATTAATTAGTTCTCATACTGCCTAGTTTTATAATCTGTCAGCTCCTGAGAAGAGTAAACATTTTTTTATTAGTACATATTAATAAGAATAGTGAGGGCCGGGGAGTTAGCTCAGTGGTTCCGGCGCCTGTCTTGCAAGCGCAAGGACCAGGGTTCGATTCCCCGGTGACCACATAACAATACTGGGTGTGGAGACCCACACCCAGCAGCAACCAGTACCACATACCACAGTGCCGGGCATGGTGGCTCACGCCTGTAATCCCAGCACTCAGGAGGCAGAGGCAGGAGGATTGCTGTGATGTGAGTTGGAGGCTGAGCTCAGGGCCAGCCTGAACCACAAAGCGAGACCCTGTCTCAAAAAAAAAAAAAAAAAAAATAAGAATAGTGAGGTTTATTCTGGAAAATTAGTGCATATCTCTAACAATTCTTCCTCATTTTCACTTCCATTGTCCCTTCTCCCTTTCTAGGCCCTCTTCCCCATCTCCAGAGGACTGCATTTTAGTTTCCTGTCTTCTCTGATGTATATGTTTGTTCAGGTTTCTCCTATAAGAAAACTTGCAGGATGTAATTTTGAATCTAGCTAATTTCATTTAACGTGATGGTCACCAGTTCTGTCCATTTTCTTGTAAATGACATGATTTCATTCTTTATGGCTGATCTGATTCTGTTGTATATATGTACCACTTTTTCTTTACCCATTCATCTGTGAGCCAGCATCTAGGCTATTTCCACAGCTTTTGAGAATTGTGCCACTATAAAATAGGTATGCATGGATCTACCCAGGATTTGTATAGCTGGAAATGGTATTTGCATTTTCAGTTCTTTGAGGAATCACCGTCCTGGTTTCAAGAATTTACATTCCCATTTTAGCTAAAGCTTTGTGTATTGTACTGAATAGGAAAGGTGCGAGTATGCATCTTTGTTTTGTTTCTGATTTTAGAGGAAATAACTTGGATTTTCCCTCTTAAATATGACGTTGGCCATATATTTGTCTTTATGGCTTTTACCTATTTTTTTTTTTTTTTTAGTTTCAGCCTATCTTTTATTTTATTATTATTTTTTTATCTTTATTGGTACATTAAATATACACATCATAATTACACTCCATAATGGGGATTTGTACCAGTATAAGACGCATCTTAATTCTCATTTTTTCCCCTAGTCCTACCCACCCTACCACCCCCCCATATACATAAAATTTGTTTCCTTACTTATTTTGAAGGAGATTCTTTTACATCCATAATTTGCGGGTTTCTGTTGCCATGAATGTTGGATTTTGTAAAAAGTTTTTTCTACATCTATCTATTGAGATCATGATGTGGTTTTTAAAACTTAACTGTATTTAATGGGTATTACGTTTATTCATTTATATCTTGAACCATCCTTGCATTTCTGGCATAAAAACTGGTCATGATTTGTGATCTTTTTATGTGTTTTATTCTGTTTGCAAGAGTCTTATTGACAATTTTTACATTTATATTCATCACATTTCTGTGAATATGGTTTTCCCATTCAGGTAACAGTACTTTGTAGAAAGAATTTGGAAGCACACTTTCCCTTTCTGCCACAGGGAAAAGTTTGAGATGCCTTAGTGTTTGTTTTTCTCTGAAGATCCAGTAAAATTGACCAGTGAATCTTCTGGGCCTGGGCTTTTCTTGAGTGGTAGATAGTGTTTTTATTACTACCATAATCTCATTGCTTGTTACTGGTCAACTTAGATTTTGTCAGTCTTCTTTTAACAGAACGTTGTACATTGGTACATTTTAAATATACAATGATACCATTCATCAGAGAGAATCTGTACCAGTCTTGTTTTAATTTTGGTAGATAATATTGTCTAGTAGTGTATTCCTTCTAACTTTTTTCATTTATTAGAATATAAGTTTTCAAAGTAGTTTCTAATATCTTCTGGATTTCAGTGGTATCTATTGTAATTTAGTCTGTATATCATTTAAAGTTCCACTCTGGTCGTTGTTCTTTCCTTCTACTGGTTTTGAGTTTGTTTTTTCTTGTTTCTGTAGGACCTTACATTCAACATTCTGAGTTTTTTGTAATGTAAGCACTCTTAACTATACACTGAGAACTCCTTTCATAGCCCACAGATTCTGATATGTTTTTGCAATTATTGTGTGATTCTGAGAATTTTTTAATTTCTCCTGAGTTCTTCAATGACCCACTGATGATTCAAGTGTGTATTACTCAATAGTTAACAATGTTTTTGTTTTTATTTTGATTGTTGGTTCTTGCTTCATTCCATTGTATCTGATCCATGAGATTAATATTTAAAGTTTTTAATATTGATTGTGACTTGCTTTATAGTCTAAAATACGGTCTGTTTTGGAGAAAGGTTTGTGAGCTATTTAAAACGATGAGTATTCTGCTGTTGTTGGATGGAACACTTTGTAGATGTCTGTTAAATCTGTCTGAGTTCAGTGTTCCTTTTCTGCTTAAACTACATATTTGTGATATTTGTGAGTTGAATATTCAAGTGTTCCAGTTGATTCTACTGGTATCTGTTTGTCCATTCAGGTCAAGTAGTATTAGTTTTATGAAATGGGGTATGCCAGCATCTGGTGCATATATATTTACAATTGTCTTTTTGGTGAATTGTTCCCTATACCAATTTGTGGAGGCCTTCTTTGTCTTTTCTGACCCATTTTAATAGGAAGTTACTTTGTTGGGTATAATTATGACTCCTCATTCTTGCTTACAGGTTCCAGGGCTCGGCAGGTTATTTTGCATTCTGTCACTTTCAGACTGTAAGCAACATATAGATATTGTTTTTTTCATCTAATCTGTCAGTCTGTCTTTTAATTACAGAATTAAGAACATTTATATTAAATATTATTGAAAAGTATATCCTAATTCCTGTCATTTTATTGTTTTTCAAATGTTTGATTCATTTGTGATTCTCATTTCTTTAATTGTTACCCCAGTTCTTTGCTACAGTCTTATAGTTGTGGTTGTCTTCTTTGTTTAGGACTCCCCTAAGTTGATGGTGGTGAACCTGTGGCAAATGTATTATTTGTTTTATTTTAAGGCAAAAGATGTTAATATATGAATTGTTTTTTCTCAACAATTCATTCACTCAAAAATCTCAGTGTTCAAGTTTAATTGCAGTGTTGGCACTTTGCAGTAAGTGGGTTTGGGGTTGCAGTTTGAGCCCTTGTCTCTAAAAGGTTCACGATCACTATTCTGGTTTTTTTTTCTGCTGTGCTGGCTTTGTCCCTCTGAGTTTCTTCAGTTTTTACTTATTGAGAAAACTTTCTGTCTCCTTCTTTTTGGAAGGATAGCCTTGCAGACTATGAGCCGGCATTTTGGGCCTTGAAATACCTCACTCTGTGTCTTCCTTCTTCTGAAGTTTATGTTGAGAAATCTGCTGTTATCCTGGTGGATTTGCCCTTATCAGTGATTTACAGTTCTCTTTAGCCACTTACACTGTTCATTCTTTGTTCTGAATTTTTGGCTTGATGTGTTGTGGAGAAGTTCTTTTCCGGTCATGTCTTTGAGTTCTACATACCTGGACTTCTTGGGCATCCTCCTCATTCAGATTTGGGGAGTTTCCTGTGATTATTTCAGTGAGTATATTTTTTATGCCATTAGTCTATTCTTCATCCTCTTCTGAGCCATGATCATTAATCTTTTTCTTTAAGACCTACTAAAGGAACCTGTTCACTTTTATTCCTTTTATTCTCTGAACATTGTAGTCCGTCCACCTTGGATTCATGCCCTGATAGTTTTTGATTCATCTTTCATACTATGGAGACCTTCAGTTGAGTTTTAAGTTTGATTTAGAGGTTTTACATTTCCAGGATTTCTGCTTAGTTCTTTTGCAAAACCTCTGTCTCTTTACTGACATTATCTGTTATATCCTTTATTCACTGTCTTCTTTAATTCACTCATTGATTGTTTTAGTAATTGATTTGTTCAGCTGCTTTCTGTACTTTGATCTATTAATCATTTTAACTATTAGAATATGAAATTCTTTGGAATTTCATGGCCTTCAGTGTCTATGGAATCAGCTTCTGAGGCATTACGAAGTTTGGAGGTATATTATTGCCTTGTTTTCTCATGAGAAGTATGTTTTTGAGTCTAGTTCAGATTGGCTGGAGTGACTGTCTCTAGCACTTCGTGATACGTGCCCTGGGGTGTGGGTATGTCTCTGTGGGTTGGAATCAAATCAGGCTGAAATTGGACACTGGGTCTGATGTTCAGCCAGCACTGCTTTGAGAGAAGAGAGCAACTACCAGTAATATCAATCATTGATAAGCAAAGTATATATTATCATATATGCAAGAATTATTAAAAAGAATTTTGTTATTTCACTAACCCAGGAAAGGATAGAAAATGTACAGTAGTTAGCAAGAATTACCTGTCAGTGGTATTCAGTTTAATACTAATATACAAGACATTTTTTTTAAAAAGGGGGAGTGAGCAGAGAGATAGAAGACGTAATGAGAGGAGAAGTAAAGAGAAAGGAGACAGATAAGCAGCACACATCTGTAGGCCACGCCTCTAGGAGAAGAGGCAGAATTGCATGTACAGCCCCAGGCTGAGCTCAGTAAAGAAGTGAAAGTTGGAGATGTAGCCCAGAGCAAAGGTGCTGGCTTCCATCTTCAGTACTGAAAAAAAAGAAAGGAGTATAAATGGGAAAGTAAGAGGAAACCAAGGAAGACATAGGGATATAAAATCCAGTTGTTGGATTTTAAAATCCAACAGTTGTGCTGTTGTTACAACAACAGCAATATAGTTTAGGAGCAACCACTCATGTGAGAAATGTGACAGCAGCACAGAACACTGGAAGCAGAAGCAGAAAACTGGCACATACATAAAGACTAAACATAAAAGCAGAAAGCAAGGGCCTGTTTGCCTTCTGGAGGGTATGTACAGTGCACACAATTGCTGTTAGTGAGGATGACACTCAGAGTGGCTTCAGTGCTGCTGCTCAGTGTGCTGTGATCAGAAGCCTGTGGTGTCCTGGAACTCAGGCAGGTGAGTGTTGGCTAATCACCCTCGTCGTGCTCCTGCTCCACCTGAGCTCATGCAGCCTCGCCAGCGCACACTTCTGTAGCATCCAAGGTTGGGGAGAAGACAACCCAAGCTCACACTGCCCAGGCCACCTCTCTGCCCAAGTGTTCCATAGCCTGCTGCCTGTTTCCAGATCTTGTTCTGTGACCCTCGGCCTGGGCCGTGGTTAATCCTGCCTGCTGACACCCTGTGCATCCCATGCCTGGTTACCAAGGTGGGCATCTCAGAGCAGCTATGAGTGCTACTTGCCACAGTGGATTTCATGAATGCTAATTTATAAGTACATCCTTCTTAGGAATTGTGAAAGACTAGAAGAAAGTATACAAACAGGGGTCTATTTTCCCTGGTAGCAGTAGGCCAGGCAGATGATTTCAGTATTCACCAATGAAATAAAGCATTGGTTTAGGCAAAACATTTTTAATATATTAAATGTTGTTAAAATATGTTGTTACAACTCTGAAATATTTTCTAGTAAACCTCCAATATGGTGTGCACATTTTAGTCTTTTTCATTAGAACTTTGGCTTCAGTTGTGAAACAATAGTTTATAGTAATTGACTAGGAACTGATTATACCTGTCATCCTTTTACAGTGTCTGTTTCCATCCATTACATGAGACATTGCTCTTCAAGGTTCCCAGTCCCGATAGGGTAACTCAGTATTTCATGCTGTTGTTTTTTTTTTTACATTGGAAAATTTTACTTTTTTTGGGGGGCGGGGACAGGATCTCGCTTGTAGTTCAGGCTGAACTGAGCTCAGTTTCAAACTCACATCACAGTAATCCTCCTGTCTCTGCCTCCCGAGTGTTGGGATTACAGGCGTGAGCCACCACGCCCGGCACTGTGGTATGTGGTACTGATTGCTGCTGGGTGTGAGTCTCCATGCCCAGTATTGTATGTGGTTACTGAGGAATGAACCCACCCGGGTCCTTGCACATGACAGGCACTAGAACCACTGAGCTAAATCCCCGGCCCGGAAAATTTTACTTTTTAATAAATTTAAAATGTAGTTCACTTTTACATCCTCCAAATAAAAATAGAACTGTCATCATTTTTAAAAAATGGAAAGAACTGGAGAAAATAGAACACTAATGTTATGTTTAGTACTGATAACAGCTTTGCTGTAATCCTGTACTGTAGAAGAAATCTAAGTTTTAATAGCCCAGGTTAGTAACAGCTTTGTGAGAATCTCTAGGCTCACAACCTGAGACCAGTGGCCTGATATCCTTCTGAGGTCAGACCACAAACATAATTAGTCATCTGTCTTTAAGTCTAAAACCTATAAACATATAAAAGCATGCTACAGTGGCATAATGATATTAAAAAATTAACACTAATTTTCTTCAGGTCACATCCAGGAATTTTTAAAGATCTTTATAAATTAGGTCCTAATGTTTTATTTTTACATGTAAGTTTTTGTTGTTTTATACCTACTCAAACATTTTGAAGTAATTTGAAAAATTTATTTCCTTCCATTTTCCATTTTGCATTCTTTCATCACATTTGTTTGAAGAACTTCCTTTAACCATTCTTTAAAGTTAGGTCTGCTGGTGGCATAGTTTTGCCTTATTTAAGAATGTCTTTATTTTCACTTTGTTTTTGATTGATAGTTTCGCTGCATGCAGTTTGCCAGCTCTTTCTCTAGTGTGCTCTTCAGTCCAGAGAGGAATGAACCTCACTGGGCAGGTTCTGTCGTTGGTAGGCTGCAGATCGGAGGCACTGTACCATGCCTGGCTTCTGCTGCTGGGTGTGGAGCTGGCAGACTCCCTGCCTCCAGGCCTGCAGCTCCTAAATGGCACCATCCGATTTCTGCCTCTCAGTTTTCCTTTTGTTGCCTGCTGTGTTAACTTCCAGGGTTTATGTCTGTACTTAGCAGGGAAGAACAATAAATAGGAATCTGTGCCATCCTATCTGACTGGAAGTTCTCCTGTATTTATCTTTTTTTTCCTAACCCTCTACCTGGGCTCTTTGTTAATACTGATTATCAAATACATTCCAGGGTAATTCAAAGCTCAATTGAATAAGCAGCCTTATATAAATTGTACAGGGCTAAAAAAGATTAAATGGTGCTTGAGTATAGTATATTTTCTGTTATTATTTAGAGAGCTTTTTCACAACAGGATGAAATCCTCTAAGACATTAATTTATTGGCTGTAAAATATTCTAATTCATTCTACTTTGTTGAAACTAGAAACTATACTATAAATCATCTTCTGCATTTGAGAACCTAACAAGAGGAATGATTATTCTGTATTTCTTGAAGTGGCAGATTTGTCACTGAATCTCGAGTAGCTGGGTGAGAAAGACTAGTCCCACCTCTGCTGTTGTGCTGTGGATGTGTGCTTGCTCCATTGAGGCGGTGCCCGGTCCCTGTCCGGAGGTGTCTGCCCATCTGTACTGCTTGGGATTAGTGCTGGCCTCGGTACGTGGGTTTATCATATTGTAAAGTTGAGCAAAGAAGTGAAGAAGTATTTTCTGTAATCCTGTCCATATTTGACTTCATAATACCTAGTATCGTCTCAAGAATTTCATAGATGTGCAGTTAGAAATAAAATAGATTAATTTTAAGAATTGAATAATGAAGATGAAAGTGAGTATTCTTGTATTTAAGCATGTATAGAAATAATTTTCCAAAGGTTTCAATGTATTTTTCAAAATTTGTCTTTTAGTATTACAAATTAGTAGGAGTGAGATTCAAAGTGTTGACCATATGTCTTTGTTCTTATTTCAGTTTACTCCAGTAATGCTTATGTAATTTGGAGAAGTATTTTTAGATTATTGGCTTATTTATATATTGCTTTATGTACTATTCTCCCTAGCTTTGTATTTGTATTGTTTTTAAGTTCTATACTTTTCATATGATCAAGTCAGAGAATGATAACTTACTAAAATGAGTTATCTTATTGTGACAGTCAAATCCTAATTTAATTACTTTCTTTAGATTTTGATTTTTTTGTGTAACCTTTCCTCCCCCTAAATTGAATAATCATTTTGTTAATATTTTAGAAGTATTTTTGAGCTGATGCATCTTGAAATGATGCTGTATCTTTTGTACAGTGTACATGATTAACTTATTCACACCATTATGATAGAACTGAAAGTGATATTACAGAAATCCTTGTTCCAACATTTCACCTTTAGACACTTGCACAACTAATAAAAGTAAGATATCTGGGGCTGAGGATTTAACTCAGTGGTTCTGGCACCTTCCTTGCACATGCAGGGGCCCAGGTTGGATCCCTGTAACCACATGCAATAATGCTAGCCGTGGAGATTCATGCCCACCAGCAGCAATCAGTACCAAAAACTACAGTGCCAGATGTGGTGGTGGCTCACGCTTGTAATCCCAGCACTTGGGAGGCAGAGGTAGGAAGATTGCTGTGAGTTCAAGGCTGAACTCAAGGCCATCCTAAACTGGAAAATCGAAACTTTGTCTTAAAAAAAAAAAAATATATATATATATATATATATACATATATATATATATGAAAAAAAAATTTGAAATTAAAATTTAACTAGGTTAAATAAATTTAATATTTTCTATAAAACTTTTGGAAGAAAGATTTACAGCTTAAAGAATCTGTATATCTGTATGTATTAGAATCATAGAAAAAGTAAAAGTTTTAAAGAAATACCAATTATAAAGTAAAAGGCAATTAATTTTTATTCTATTTTAAAGGCACAAGTAACAGAGAGACTTACTTTAGTAATAATGTGAGTTTAGTGTATGAATTTCAAGACTGTTAGTAACCTTTTGTAGTTTAACCCCATATAGAAAAATAGAAAGGGTTCAATTTAATATAGTTTGCTGTGGGTGTTTATCTTCCTTTTTCTGTAGATCTTCTAGTTCATTAACATTTCAGGCCTGCTCTCATCATGGTGCTCTACATGTCTCTGCACCGGAAATAGGGTCAAGTTTGTGCTGGCTTGGCATGCAGCAGGACCTCCCTTCCTGAGACCCCTTATCCCTTGGCTGTCCATCCTGTTCTGTGTCTGAACCTTTGCGATAAGGATCTCCAGGGCCTGCACTTTATCATTATTCAGCAACCCTTCTGTAAATCTTTTAAGAATGTGTGTTCATTTTGCTTTTTAGTTTTGGGTTTTTTGGGGGGTGGGGTGTTAACATGCCTTCTTTTTTCTTTTTTGTTACTACATCATTCCTTGGTGTCCGCAGGACATTGGTCCCTCTGAATGCCACAGTCAGTGGATGCTCCGGCTGTTTTTTAAAATATTGTGTCACATTCCCCTTTAACCTGCACACATCCTCCTGTATACTTCAACTCACCTCCAGATGTCTTAGATTCCTAACACAATAAACTACCTGATTTTTTTTCTCCCATTCTATAGGTTGCCTTGTCATTTTACTGATTGTCTCCTGATGGACTCCTCCTTGTTTATTTTTGCTTCTGTTGCTTGTGCTTTGGGGATTTTATCTGCAAATTCATTGCTAAGAGTGATGTCAAATAGCTTTTATTGTCTTTTCTTCTGTAAGTTTAATGGCTTCATGTCTTCCATCTAAGTCTTTAACCTGTTTCCTGTGGACCTGGGAATTGAACCAAGGCCTTTCCCTGAGCTATGTCCCAGCCCTCTTAAAAAATTTGTGTATGTGTGTATATATATATTTATATATAAATATTTATATATTTATTTATATTTTTTTAAATTTGGAGAGCAGTTCTCACTAAATTGCTAAATTCCCAGGTTGGGCTCAGACTTGCGTCAGCCTCTCTGAGTTCTGGGATTAGAGGCAGGTACTGCCACACCTGCATCTTTAATGTGTTTCTAGTTGATTGTTGAACATGGTATAAAGATCCAGTTTGATTTTTTGTATATGGATATCCAGTTTCCCAATACTATTAACTATTGAGACACCTTTCCTCATGATGTATTGGTATCTTTGTATATGGTTGGTTTTATTTCTGGGCCATCTATTTTGTTCCACTGATGTATGTCTGTTTTATGCCAGTGCCATCCTATTCTAATTATTGTAGCTTTGTAATACAGTATGGTTGTGGTACCTTATCTTTGTTTTTTCTCAAGATTGCATTAGCTGTTGAAGGTCTTTTGTGATTTAATATGAATTGTAGGGTTTTTTTCTATCAGAATATAATTAAATTTTGGTAGGAAATTGCACTGCATGTGTTGATCACTTCAGTATTGTAAATATACTAATGCAAGCCCTTTCAGTCTATGACTGCATATCTTTCTATTTGTCTTTTTTTTTTTTTTTTTTTTTTTTTTTTTTGTGACAGGGTCTTGCTTTGTAGTTCAGGCTGGCCTTGATTCACTGTGTAGTCCAGGCTAGCCTGACACTCACAGCAATCCTCCTTTCTCTGCCTCTCAAGTGTGGGGATTACAGGTGGGATCCACCATGCCCAGCACTGTGGTATGTGGTACCAGAGATCGAACTTGGAACCCTGAACTTGCCAGGCAGATATCGGAGCCATTGAGCTAAATCCCTGGCCTTCTTTGTGTCTGTCTTTTAAAATTTCTTTGTCTTGCAGTTTTCAGAGTGTAACCTCCTTGGTTAAATTCATTCCAACATATCTTTGGTGCTATTGACATGAGATTACTTTCTTAATTTTTGTTATGGCTATTTCATGGCCAATGTTTAAATAGGCAACAATTTTTGTTTGTTGATTTTTATATCCTTTAACTTTACTAAAACAAACAGGTTTTTTTTTCAATTTTTACTTTTTAGAACGTGTTTAGTGCCTATGATTACTATGATTGTGGAGAATTGGTACATGTATATCCTTCCTATCCCTCTAATATTTAAAACATCTCTGTATGGTTGATCTGTTTTTTGTCTTTTGGTACCAGGAATCGAACTCAGGGCCTTGCACTTGCCAGGTAGACATTTTGCTGCTAAGCCACATAACCCAGCTAGGTTGATCTGTTATTTTCCTTTTTTGGTTTTAAAAATTGAAACTCAGATTGACTGATTTGACGTCTGCTGCTTTTAAATGGCAGAAGACAGGCCTTCTAGCTTTGCATATTTTTTTCTCTTAAACTGTGTTCTCTCTTTTCCTCAGATCAAGAGATCTGTCAGCTAGGTGTCCACTGTCGGCTTCATGCTCTTCACCCTCTGTCGCAGTGATGACACCTGGACCCTGTGCATCCTTCTTCCCTTCCCGAGAACCCAGCGGTATCAACAGATTTCAAAAGATAGCTAGTATTCAGACCATATTCTGTGATACCCACACATAAACTAGCTAAACTGTATTAGTAGGAAATTTTAAAAGACTTTCTAAAATAGTTTGCAAGAGAAAATAAAAATAAAAATGGAAATTAGAATTTAAAGAGATTAAATGACCACTTCCAAAGTAGATTGTAGAACAATAGAATGAAAACATATAATTTGGTACAACAAAAGCCGACAAAGAAATGAAGACACAGAAAAAGAAAGGTTAATATAAAAGTGTAAATAAAATTTTATAAAATCATTACTATAAAAGCCAATGCAGTATATCTCTCAACTAAAAGATAAAAATTGTCAGGGGCTGTAAAAGCTAAATACCACTACATGCTGTTTACATGAGAACTGTTGAAAGTTCAGGACATCTGAACTGCCAGGCACAGTAGTATATGCTTGTAATCCTACTGCTGGGAAAGCTGAGGCTTGAGGGTTACAAGTTCCAGGCAGGCCTGGAACAGCTTAACAAGCCCTGTCTCAAAATAAAAAATAAGCAATGAGTATACAGCCCAGTGGCAGAGCAACCATGGTTTCAAGGAAGGGGAATAGGCAGAGGAAAGGGAAGGAAGGAGAATAAAACTTGGAAGTAAAATCAAAGAATGCCAACATAGCTGTACTGATATATGGGAAAATACACTTAAGGCAGAGACCTTACTGGAAGATAAAAGGGTCATTGTATAGTAATGAAAAGGCTTCATTTGTCAATAAAGTATAATTTAAAATCTTTATGTGTTTAATAACATGACCTCAAAATTACAAAGCTAAAACTAACAGTTACAAAAGGACAGACTTCTTAATGAGAGATTTTAATACTTCTTCCAGTTTCAATAGATGAAATCAATTTTTTAATGGTATGTTTAAAGATTTGAATAAAACATAACCAGCTTGGTAATAGAAACGTGGAAGAGTACACAGCAGCTGCCAGCAGTGACATAGAATACTATGAGATATAACCCATTGGTGATACTGAATGAAAAATTAAGTCAGCATTCTGAATACCAAACTTTGTTTTTTGATGTATTAATACAAATTAGTTTTATCATTGAAATACTCACATTTATTAAATATCATATCTTCTATTAAATTTCGTGATGTCTACTTTACATTCCCCCTTTTGATTTGTTAATACGTCAACAGAGACCACTGGCTGAACACTGACAGTTTTCCCTTTGAAATCATAACAGAGAGTGTAGTGGAGCCTTTGAAAGCGGAGTAGTAGGATGAGGGTGGAGGATGGGTTGTAGGCTCTGATTCTTGCTGTGCCCCCCGTCCTGCCGGCATCCAGGGAAACTTCTTAACATCTCTTAAAGTGATTACAACAATGTTCACCTGGTCTTGAACAAAAGGAAACAGTGTGTGTGAAATACTTAAAACCAGGCAAATCATTACTGCTGTTATTTTTATTGTTCATAGAATGTTCCCTTTCGTCTCCAAAGTATTAGTCCCCAAATCAAGTAAGCATTGTAGTTCTTAAGACACATGATTAAGTATTATTTCAAGGCTCCAGTTTTTTCTTCCTCCTCCTGTAACCTCCTTTTCCTGCTGGCCTCCAGGAGAGAAAAACAAAAAATAAAAAACAAAAAAACCAAGAAATTGGAAAGCCAGTGGACTGATCAGAAAATTTAAGTTCCTGGATTCACTTGCTTTCTTAGATTTCAGAGCACTTTATCCTTTGGTTGGCCGTGTGACTGTGAAATGAGTTTTACTCTGGTTGACCTATCAAAATACACTTTTGCTTTTTCATTATTAATCATTCTTGTGTTTTTCTGACTACCTGATCAGTAATAAGTTTTAAAGCAGGACCAAGCCCAGGTTGGGAGAATGATTCCTCTCTCATCTAACCAGCTACCAAATCTGAGAAATGCCCAACTTCAGATTTTAATTGTTTTTTTTAAAGATAGTATAGGTTTTGATGTTCTCAGAAGTTTAGTAGAAATTCCAGAAAATGCTTATGTAGAGAAAGAATGCATTTATTTGTATTTTTATTTTATAAGTATTTTATATGTATTCATGTGTATTTATTTGTATTTGTATTTTATTTATTTGTATTTTTAAGGGTTTAGCACTTGTGTGAGAATCAATAATGAAACCAAGGCTCTGTAGTGTTATTGTTAAAGGCTGTTTGATTTGGCTGTTACTGTGATTCTTTCTGGTTGTTACTTGGGGGTTTCAAACTTGCACAGTTATGTGTACAACTTTCAGAGTAGTCATCTTTGTAGATGTTGTCATGGGTTTGTTACATGTCTTTATCAGAGGTACTATAAAATGTTTCAGAAAAAGGATGTCATGTGATCGCATTAAAGCAGATTCTCCTAAAGATATTTTCTTTTTAGATTACATCTCTGGTAACCCTTCAGCTGCTAACCCTGGTTGGCCACGAAGATCAGCTTGAGGGACCAAAGTACAAGTGCACAGTTTCGCTAGACTTCATCAGAGCTGTTGCAAGGTACGAGTAGAGTAACTGTTACCGTGGAACACTTCAAATTATATAAGTGATATGTTAATTATAAAAATTAATGCTTTGTCTACTATAATGTCATTAGTCATTTAAACAAAAGAAAATTATTTAAGTGGCAGTAATAAGCTTCACTGTAGAAAGAATCCTGTCACCAAATTAACCAATCCTAGAAAAGTAGGAGCAATACCTAAGCTGTTAGATGGCAAAAATCAAGATTCTGAGGGACATTTAACAAATTGGAATGATAGTCAGTCCCTGGGATTTAATAGATTGTTGGCTGTGAAAAAAAAAAGTATATACTGAAACACAGTGGGAGAAACCTGACCACGTATTTTAGCTGACAACAGCTTTAAAAGCCAGACTCAGGTAACAGTCATGGTTGCAGCATCTTGCTCAAGGCATGTCATAGTTCTGTGCTGCCTTGGCACATCAGATGTGGTGTGCCACGCTTCGATATTTAAGAGGGGCATTGCCAAGCAGGTACATGCCGAAGGCTCAGGAGGAGGGTGGTAGAGTGAGGAGCCATGTTAACGCCCCAGGTGAAGTATGAAGTATAAGAGAAAAGTCTCACGCAGCACTTGTTAACACCCTCCTGTACTTCTAAGATTATCACATGCGGAGTGGTTGATCTGAGAAAGGCTGAGTGTGAGAAGTTTACAGAGGAGAGTTTGTGCAAAAGTGAGCTGTCTAAAAATGGAACAACTTTCCTCAGAGTGTGTTTACTGTTACGGAGGGTGCTGAAGCCATTACTATGATTAAGAGACTTCATCTCTTGGTTGTAGCTGGCTGTTGACCTGTCAGGAAAAGGTAATGTTTGTGTACAGTGGTAGGTTGAGCATGACAGCTCATAGGACAGCATTTCCAAACTGTTTGGATAGATAGCTTCTGTTTTACCATCTTTTTTAAATGAATCATGAAAAAAGTAAATTAATCATGAAAGTATTAACATGTATTTCCACATTCAAAATAGAAGATATTCTTCATCTCACAAACTATGCCCTGGCTGGGTCTAGATTTTCAGTTCTCCTCCATGAATTTCACAGCTTCTTGAAGTCCACAGGTTGATGACCCCTGTGCTAAAAGTTCTGTAATACTGTGTTGTAGGTATTTTGGCAGATATTTATGGCATACAGACTCTATAATGTGAAGTGGACATTTTAATGTTCCAACAGTGAAAAAGCCTACCAAGCTGTCCACAGAGAAAATTCACAGAAACTTTTTGGGATGTATTCAGTATGATAATAAAGCAAGAACTTAACTTTTTCTAAACAGTAACATTAATACTCTCTAAGTCTGTATCAAAGGAAGAATCCTGGACTGAAACCTTCTTATTTCAAGGATTTTATCTCTCTGGATGTATAGGATTGTGCCCAGCATAACTGGGCAGGAGAGAGTGTGTGGGTCCCTCTTCTAATGAGTGTACCTGAGCCAAACCTAATTCGGTGTTACTTGACGTATAGCATCCCGGTGAGATTAAACCATTTACTGTTTCAGAAGGCAGCAGGAACTGTAGACCTGCAATTTTGCCGTGGAACTCTAACTTTCTTATTTTGTTTTCTTTACTCTTTCCTCCTTTCCATGGAAATATCCAACCAATAAGCACCCTCTCTTCTTACATATCCTCTCTTGTAGTCTCACATCTGTAACATTTTGTTTGTTCTCAGCTGACTTAACCACCTATTTTCCACTCCTTTCTTCTCCATGTTTTCATCTTTTCCAAATTTTCATTCTTATTATCTCAACTAAAAACTGATTTTTTTTTAAAAGTTATTTATTTATTTATTTATTTATTTATTTTTTATGGCACCAGGAATCAAACTCGGGCCCTGTGCTTCCAAGGTAGGCACGGTACTGCTTGAGCTAAATCCCCGGCCCTAAAAACTGATTCTTCCGTAAGTTATCTCTAGTGATAGCTATTTATTTTTTTCAAATTCCAATCTTTCAAGGTTAGATTTCATTTCTATGGCATCATTTCTTCTTGTTGCCACTTCCAGACTGTCACTGCTTTCAGCATCTTTAAGATTCTTGCGCTGTTTCTGTCTCCATAGTCTCCTCATGACTGATGACCTTCTACCAGTCTCTTAGCTTACATCTTGAGGAGTAACGTACCTGGTCTGCCTACTAGATTCTTGACTGTTCAAATCTCGGACCTCAGTGCCTGCATCCCCTCTGTCGAGCCTTCACTCTGCTTTACAGAAAACAATTACATCCATCAGTTGTGCATTTCTTCACCCATCAGTGCAGGTGGCCGGTTTGTGTCTTTCGGTTTTTACGGTGTGCATATGTAGGCTTCCTCCTGTCTAAAGTGAATTCTTCCACGGTGCTCGCAGTTTCCCAGAGCCTCCATTCATCTCAGACTTTTGTCCTTTCTTTTTTTTTTTTAGATTTTTTTGGCTTTCCTGTTTATTCGTAATTTTTTTTAAAATTTTTATTGGTACATTACATATATGAATCATGATTGCACTCCATAATGGGGATTTGTATCAGTGTAAGACACAACTTAATTCTCATTTTTTCCCATAGCCCTACCCACCCTACCACCCCCCTATATACATAAAATTTGTTTCCTTTCTTTTTTGTTATAATATCATTATTTTTCCCCCTTCACCCTATTTTACTTTGAGTATTTTCTATTTCACAATATATAACATACAATTCTAGGACTCATTTACATCTTCATTTTCTCATACCAGAGAAAAGATGCGGTATGTACCTATCTGTGACCTATTTATTTCACTTATGAGGATATCCTCAAGGTCAGACTTTTGTCCTCTCAAGTGATACCTGACACCTGACCAGTTTGTTAAAACTCTTCTCATAGGGCCTGTGATTGCATAGTCTTTGTGTTTTTGTCTTTATTTTTTTGGCTGTTTTTCTGGAGTTTATTTGCCAGCTTGTCTTCTCTGTGCGACATTTATATAGAACTGCTCCTTGAGGTGTAGTGTTTTCTCATGAAAGACTTTCCTCGGCAAGCTTAGTTCCCTCTGTGAGTTCACTACCCCTCAGTATTTTTTAAACTCCTTTATCATTAGAGGTTAAAAAAAAAGTACCTTTAACAAATATTTCTTAATTGTAAGAATGAAAGTAAACTTAGTAATATCTTCTGCTTCTCTTCACCACTTCCCTGAACATAAAAGATCCAGTTTCCGCTAGTTCCATGACAAGCACTGCAGCCTGCCTGCCTGCCACACAGGCCTGCAGCTTGGAGTCATCTTGACATTCCCATCTTCCGGTAGCCAGTCCTTCACTCTGTTGAGTAACCACGTTCTCTTGTATATCACAGCCCTCACTTTTACTTATTTCCCCTGTTGCCCTCTAAACCACCATCCTCTTCTATGTAGCCTCCTAATGGATCTTCTGTCAGCTTTTGTCTCCCTATAATTTATTGTCCACACGGTAGCTGGAATGATCTTACAAAAGTTTAGTGTCATTATCTCATCTTTATCATCTTTACAGTAGCCCATACAGCCTCAGTGAAGTAGCCTTTGCCCTTGTACCCAGCCACGTGTGGCTTGTACCTCCTCCTTGCAATATTTACACTTTCATTATTCTGTCTTTTCCATTTTTTGATATTCATCGTCCGGCTTCTCATCCTCAGATATACAGCGTTTCCAAACTTCTCATTTTTTCTAACTGCTATGGAGCATGTAGATTTCAGTTTACATGTATATTTCTTTTAAAAAGCCTCCTCAAACATAGCATAACTGCTGTCATCTCCTGTCACATACATACAATTCAGAAGATCCCGTTTTGTTTTTCATGACACATTTAAATTAAATAATTAATTGAATAATTAGAATCCATGAAGTTAAAGCACAGTCTGTTTATGTCTTTCACTGCCTTATTGTTAAGTCTAGCACAGTACTTTAAAGTCAGTACTACATGAGCCAAATACATATTGTCTGTAGTTCCTGTAACAGCACAAACTCAAGGTGAAAGGGAGCTGTGTAGTCTTCTTTGCAGAGCAGCAAAAGGAAGGAAGCTAAGGGGACAGTCTCATTCCAGAGCCAGTTTTGATGGAGAAAGGAAGTCCCTAGAGTAGTCATCAGGGAAGAATCTGACAGGCCTTCCAGTTACTTGTGGCAGAGCACTAGTGATTGGACCACAGAGTGCAACCTAATTGTCAGGAATAAGGAGGTTCATAAGTTAGTGTATCTGGTTCTGAAAAGTTGTTGAAGCTCTAATTTAAAAGGATAAATGTGCAGAAAAATACTCATGAGCTTAAGCGGTAAAGCAGTTATGTATAAAGTTGCATGTACAAAAAAACTAGGAAAACTAAGGGAAAAATGTAGTGATCAGAAGTTAATGCTGAAGTCAGGGATTTAGCTCAGTGGTTCTGGCGCCTGTCTTGCAAGCGCAAGGACCCAGGTTCCATCCCTGGTAACCACATACAGTACTGGGCGTGGAGACTCAGGCTCAGCAGCAATCAGTACCACATACCACAGTGCCAGGTGTGGCAGCTCACGCCTGTAATCCCAGCACTCAGGAGGCAGAGGCAAGAGGATTGTTGTGATGTGAGTTTGAGGCTGAGCTTAGGGCCAGCCTGAACTACAAAGACTGTGTCTCAAAAAAAAACAAAAGAAGTTAATGCTGCCAGAAAGCAAGCAAAGTCCTCTGATGCTGTGATGAAACAGGAATCTGTAATTTGAGTGGTTGCCCTCTCGGTGGAATGGGGTAGATTATAGTGGATTAAGAATATTTATAGAGGGGCCGGGGAGTTAGCTCAGTGGTTCCGGCGCCTGTCTTGCAAGCGCAAGGACCCGGGTTCAATCCCCAGTAACCACATAACAATACTGGGTGTGGAGACTCACCCCAGCGCCAACCAATACTACATACCAGTGTCAGGTGTGGTGGCTCACGCCTGTAATCCTAGCACTCGGGAGGCAGAGGCAGGAGGATTGCTGTGATGTGAGTTTGAGGCTGAGTTCAGGGCCAGCCTGAACCACAAAGTGAGACCCTGTCTCAAAAAACCTTAAAAAAAAAAAAAAAAAAGAATATTTATAGAAAAAGTAGATGCAGAAAATACAGATATTTCTCAGTAATTTAACATTTATTGTATTGCTCAATATTTACAAAACACCATGCTAGGTTTGGAGATGAAGCATCAAGTATCACCGCCGTTCTCATGGCCCTGAATTCCAGGGTTTTATGTATATTAAAAATTTGAGCATATTGAAATGTGAATAGGAAAAAGCATAGAGAGTAATGATGCAAAACATGAAGAGATTAAAGCACAGAATCTTCAAAATGTCATCTAAGCAAGGGATTTAGAACAGGAGCCTGGATGGGATCAGGAAGCCTTTTATACTCCAGCAAGAGGGAGAGGCATTCAAGTGGGGCTGACTTTGAAGGTTTTCGAGCAACAAGTGAGTGCACTCTGATCTGATAGCTTCTGATAGCTTTTGTGGGAGAGGAGGTAAAATTGTGACTAACAGCAGAAGTCGTAGTAGTTTGAGAGAAATGCAGAATTTTTGAAATAGCTGCTGTGGAGGATGGAAGCAAATGCAGACAAGGAAAGCAACCTGCTGAGAGGGTTGAAGTTCTTGACCTTGAGTTTACAGTGGCACCAACCTGTGCGACTTGTGATCTTTTCCCACTGCATTCCATATGTTAGCTACTAGGACAGCAAAGAACTATCATTGAAGTCACATGGTATTGGGGCTTTGCCAGGTGAGTTCAGTGGATGCTAGCAAGTGAGCACTTGAAGTGATGCACTGTGGAGTGTAAGCTGGGCAGGAAGTAAAGCCAGCCAGGGGCCAATACGTAGTTCGGTGTCTGGTACATAACCATTCAGTCACTACTTGTAGGTTCAGAAAAAGTGAAGCTGTGGACTGATAGTCCCAAGGTGTCCCACATGGCTTAAATGTAAAAAATGTGAACTTAGGGAGAATGTCTGAATTTATGTTTCTAGAGTTAGAGCATTTCTGAGTATGGTCTTGGAAGTAGAGAAGGTCACTGGAGATGAAAAGGTCAAGCGTGCAGTGTTGCTGCTAGCTGATTGGGTCTTAGGCTGGAAAGGAAAACTGAAGTAGTAGGAGGTGGTGACGAGAGGGTAGATGGAGTGACCTCACGGGAACAGGTTTTTGCACAAGGATACCAATTCCCCCGAACTGTTTGTGGTACAATAGAAAGCTGCGCATTCTTTGAAAGAGCTGAAGAAGAAACTGTCTTGTACAGAGAATCAGTTTTCATTTAAACCTAGGCTGGGGGCAGGGGAGTCCTGGAAGAGAGAGCGGATATAAACAACTCTGTTGACCAAGGAATGGTGGGAAGGTTGGAGCAGGGAAGCAGTGGGAACACAGTGTGGGGAGATAGACCGAGATGGAAGACAGAAGACCAATGGCTGAGAAGAACATTGTGTTTGGAAATGTTCTCAATGTAAAGCGGAGTCATAAGTTTACCATTGTTTTTCTTCCATAATCAATGAGAAGATTCTGCCACATAATTTAGTGTTGTAACTTAAAGTTATTGTCAGAAGAAACAAATTTTTTAAAAAAGAATGTAAATTCAGACTGCCCACAGGAAAATAGTAACCTATGAGAATAAAATATTTTAATATAAGTAAAAAACAACTGACAAAGGCAGATAAAAGGATATAGAAAAATTAAATGTTTAATGTCATATAGTTGTGTTTGTCCCATTTCCAACTGCTTATTTTAGGTATTAATTGATTTATATTTGATGACAGCTTATTAGACTATTAAAAGTTACCTTAAAATTATATTATGTATATGAGTCTAATACATATCTGAGGCCATGAGAACCAATGAGTAAACGAAAAGCACACAACCTTTTTTTAAGCTAAAGCTTTCTTCAAAATAGATTGTTTGTCCCTAAAAGCAAAATGTTATTTTATCTGTGACAAAATTTTTGATGTTTCCCTTGTGGTTATTCTATCACATTTTAGCTTGTTTTAGCAGAATGTGTAGGGAGATCTTCTGGCGAGTCACTGGTTTCTGCAGAGGCCTGGCAGAACAAGAGACTTGGTGGCCACCTTGGCAGTAAATGGTTCTTAAATGATCTTACCATTCAGCTGTTTGATTATTTGCTTGAGGACTTTCCATTGGCAAAGCAGAGAAATAGAATGTAGTAAATCTTTTATTAAGTGAATAGATTTAAGTTGCTTAGGGTTTTAAAAATCAGTCTATTCTGTTAAAGAAAATTATACTGCGTAATCCATGAGACCATAAAATAGGTAAGTGAAAAGGAAAAAAGCAATCCTATCACTAATCAGAGTGTTTTCATTTGTTTATTGCCGTCCTGTAGTCCATTAGGCAAGCATTTCTCCATTGCTGTCACTACAGCTTTTTATATAATTGCATTGTCTAGCATTTGATTTATACTCAATGTGGATATGTCCTCATATTGATTGTTTTTGTATGGTTATATGGTAGTACGTTAAATAATGCCTTATAATATAGGGCTCCCCAACTGTTTGAACTTTGTTTTAATTTTAGCTCTTTATAAACTTTTTGTTGTCACCCAAAGCCAAAAGCAAGAACAATAATAAGACAGCATTTTACTTTGTCACTGTACATTTGTAACGTTAAACCCCAATGTCTTGGTAGTGAAATGTGCATAGTGGGATATACAAACTTCAGTTCCCCTTTCTTTCCTGGTTAAAAGTCTACTCTATGCATTTCCTTTTTAAATCCTCTAGAAAAAGACCTTTCCAACCAAAAATATGAACTTTTAAGATCACTTTTATAAGTACTTTGTTGGCAATACGTTTGAGGGGCTAGAAGTTGATTGAAAGAAAAACATTTAAAAATAGCATTCTTATTTGATAACTATGCCTTTTTTGCCTTTTTTGTATAAGATTTAAACTTTAGGTGACTAATTTTAGTTTTATCATTGCTAATGATAGCAGTTACTTGGCAGAGTTTTGGTGCCAATGGGAAAGATTTAGTATTTTTCAGAGAGGCTCTGTTCCAGTCGAGCAGGGTACTTCAGTCCTGTATGAGGCACCATCATAGTCATAGCATCTCACTTAAGCTATTTTTAAATGTGTTTTCATAAGCACTCTCTATAATTCCTCCTCCAAATTTTCAAAAATAATTTGATGTCAGTCATTTGCTTAAAAACTTTTGTAGAAAGTATTACAAAATGATAGACAAAAACATTAATTGATGATAGTTTTAATAAATAAGCATGCAATTAGAGAATCTTTAAAAGGCTGTTCTCACACGAATGATTATTTTTGCAGAATTGAATACTTAAGGCTTTAATTTTATACTTATGACTAGATCATTATATCTAATTATTTTGACCATTTATTCAAATAATAAACCTCCACATCTGAATATTTATAGTGAAGAATGAGTTTGGAGAAAGGAAAATAATTACATGTCTCTCTCTCTGCTGTTTTATTCTGCCTGCCATCAGAGTACAAAAATATACATCCACATTGGTCTGTTTGTTGTATCATATTCTTAGATCATACAGATTTAGTTACAATACACATCCAGGTCAACCCCTGTTAAAAGACTAAAAAGAATGCAATCTACAAATGAGGACAGATGAGCCGTGCATTTATGTAATGTTAAAGCAGGTGTTTTGGGAGATAAACAATCCTCAGAAGCACAGAAGATTTAAATACTTTTGTATCTCTAATTACTTTATTCCGATTATTGGACAAAAAAAACCAAGTAGCTTTCAAATGAAATCTAGACTTTCTGTGGTATAATTGAAATACAAAATGTTGAATAGCTCTAACTTGTATCCTGTGGTTTTTTGTTTTTTGATTTTTGGGTTTTTTTGTAGAAAAGTAAACTTTTTCAAAACTTAGAAAAATTGTGTTCCGAGAGACATTTCTTAAGTTTAGGGTCAGTCCTATCATGGTGCTATTGATAGTACTGCAGAATCATTTCACATTAGTTCTGATTTCTGTACTTGTTCTTTCCAGAATTATACTATGCTGAGCAATCTAGAGGTGAGGATGCTAACATACTATCTGTTTTTGTTTATAGGACGGTGAACTTTGACATAATAAAATACTTGTATGATTTCTTGTGAAAACAAGCTTCAAAGCCATATGGACACTGTGACAATGACTAAGCCAAGCGGTGTTCATCCAACTTCTTGGCTGGCCAGGGAGAAGAGTTCTTTGGCTCTATTGGATTTGTCCAAACAGGTGCTGGCCCAGCATGGAATCTGATGAAAATATTCTGATTGGTCTGGGTGGATGTGAGCAGAAGACTATTTACCAGGGACCCTGGAGTATTTGGAAGCAACGTGTTAATTATAAACAGCAGGGTTTGAGCACAATCTGTTCTACTCTTAATGATGTTATCTTAACACTGAAATTGCCTGAAACCCATTTACTTAGGACTACATTTTGCTGTGTGAACTATCCCCTGCGCTTTGCACGTGCCAGCAGCCCTTGTTTATATGCCCAGTCTTTTCACTTCCTCTCCACAGGAGCCTCTGCAGTTGCTTGCCAGAGCAGATTTCCTAAGGCCACTGTTTTAAAAGATCATGGTTGCAAAAAGATAATAAATAAAAATTCTTTTAAAAATCCCAATTAATACATACCTATCTTTTCACCACAATTTTCTGAAAAGGCAAGGCAGCTTGATCCAGTGTAAAACCTCCTTTCCATCTCTGGGCTGGCGTGGTCACATTGCTGTGCTTGTGTGAGGTGGTCTGTCACTCTCTTGTGATAGCACTCATGCTAGCTTTGGTTCCGCAAATGGTTTTCCTTTCGTGCTTGCTTACTCTTCTTTGTTTTTTTATAACTGGCCTTTAAGAGTTTCCCAATAGAAAAAATGAGAATTAAGTTGTGTCTTATACTGGTACAAATCCCCATTATGGAGTGCAATCATGATGTGTATATTTAATGTACCAATAAAGATTTTTAAAAAAAGGAAAAAAAAAAGTTTCCCAATAATTTTTCCCCTTTTATATCAGTTGTGAACTTTGGTTCTGATTTAAAGCTTTCTCTAACCATTTGAATGCTTGAAAATTGTTTCAAGCAAATCAAAATGTTTGACTACAGAGTCTAGTTTTAGATTTCAGTCATATTTTATTCTTTCCTTTCTTTTTTGGAGAATTAATTTTCACAGAAGGTATTCCTAGGCAGGAAGCCATTTTATGTACTGATTTTCTCACTCTGTCTGGTTCAAAGAAAGCAAATTGTTTACCACATATTTTTATTTAGGAAGACAAACTAGAGGAGAAAGCATGGAATTCCATTTTGCCTCCTTATGCGCAAAGAAAGACTTTCTAGCCCAATGGCGGGCGTCCACATCTAGCAAATAGTGTGCATCCGTGTGTTCCCACAGAAAACATTTTCTATCTCACAAGATGTTTGGAGAAGCCAAAACCAGGAACCAGGCATGTGTAGTGCAGATTCAGTCTTAGGGTTCCTGAGTATAGAAATCCAGGTAAAGGCAGAGTAGAAAACACTTGGTTTAGCTGACTCAAGGAGTAACTCTCTCAGCTGGGATAGTTTTCTATCCCCCATATTTACCACGCGGCTTCATGTCTGCTGTGCAGCCTGTCAAGGACCAATCTGAATTTTGAGAGAAAAACCCAGGGATATCAGGACATGGAGAGATTAGCATATAGGAAACTGAGAAAAAGACAGAAAGGAGACAAGTCTCCTGTAAATAACCATAGCCCATTTCAGTCCTCATCATCTTCTCTTTCCTAGCATGTTGCCTGGCCTGTGCCAGCTCCACCGGTTGCCAGCCCCAAGTGTGGCTTCCCTGAATGATTGCTTGTAACTACATTTTTCCTGCCCCTGACCAGGGTCATCAGAACTTTGGTGTTTTGTAATTTACCTTCTAATGTCTGGCTAAATGACTCGCTAATTTGATTAATTTAGATAAATAAAGACTAACAGAGCTTAATATGGATATTAACATTCCAACAAGGGTCATCTGCAAGTGGAATTCTCTAATTGGAAGATGTAAATCTCCAATTACAGGGGGAAATGTAATTGAAAATTATGCTGGCTGGTACGCAAGATATTTCTATTAAAATAAAAGGAGGTGCTTAAATTATACTAATCTCTGCCTAGGTCTAAAAGTGACTAAGGTGGTAAAAGAAGAAAGTTACTAACCTGTGTGTTTTTAGATATGTATGTAGATGAGCTTTCATTTTACAGTCTCCTCAGCTGCCACAAGTCACATTTACATAGATGAAGTTCTTGTTTTCTTCTTGTAAGTCGTTTTCAGTCCTTAGACCAGTTTTCGCTGCTGAAGCAATTTCTTTTCAACCACTGTGAAATTGAGAGTAGTACACAAAGCCTCATCTCCTCAAGCCTTGCACAGGAGGGGTTGAATCCATCCCAAGGATGGTGAGCCTCTTGGAAATTTCAGTAATGTTAACAGCCCACTGTGTCGTGTGCTGGAGGTTTGTCCATACTGCTCTGTGTCACAGTATCAGGTAAGACTCAGTACTCTAGAGTCAGACTGCACTGGACCAAATACCACCTACATCGTTTCTTACTGAGTGGCCTTAGGTAAGTGTCTAAACCTCTCTGTGCCTGTGTTCTCACCTGTTTGGTTACGCAGCCTGCGAAAGTGCTTGTGTTAAAGGCTTCATCACTGTAGTGCGATTGGAAGGTGGTAGAACTTTTAAATGGTGGGGCATGGTGGGAGGAAGTTAGGTCACAATATGTGCCCTTAAAGGCCCTGCTGGGCCCCTGCCTGTCATCCCATTTCCCAGCCATGAGGGAAGAGCAGTGTCCCCTGTCACAGGCCCCACTGGCCACAGGACCGAAGCAACAAGACCAGCCGGCTGTGGACTGAAACCTGCCAAACAGTGAGCTAAAATCTTTCCTCTTCCAATAGATTATTTAAGGTTTTTGTTGCAGTAACACCAAGGTGACTGGTAATACCTATACAGTGGAAAATAAATTTACATCATACAGTAGTATACAAAATTAAATAATTGATTTTTCTAAAGCAATAGTTCTCACCTGGGCCAATCTTGTTGCCCAAGAATTACCCAGAGGTGTTCCGCCGAGTTCTAATCCATATGAAGATTGCATTACGTATTTTTCATGATCCCGTGCAATAGTTAAAACTGAGCATAATCACATGAGAGAGCAGGTGACTTACGGTTTCATTACTTGCCCGTAAGGTGTGATTACTGAGCAATTAGCAGCATAGCTCCAACAGTTAATCAGCAGCTGATTAATGTTTTCTGGAACACAGAAAACTCAGGAACTTTCTACTCAGTCCTGCAAGGTGTCCACCAGTTTGCTTAGGCTGGGGGGAAAAAAAGAAACAAAACAAAAAAACAGTAATGAACCGAGTTCAAGAACACCGTGTCTCTTATCACAGTAAGTACTCAGCCTCAAAAACATGAGACAGAAAAGCCCCAGGTGTGCATCAGAGCCTTCTCCATTACCTGAGGTCTCATGCCATCGTGTACCATAATTGTTCACAGTTTCTGCCTTTCACCATGAGCAGAGTTGGATTGAAGGTAATTAGACCAGAAGTTGATATTATTCAGCTTCATCTCCTACATTTTGAAAACTTCATCTACCACAAAGTGACTGCCTAGCATGTGAATAGTTTGGATAATTTTGCATGTAATTTAAGTCTGCTGACACAATTTGCTTTCAAAAATGCTTAGTAGAGCTCAAAGAAATCTTTCACTCAAATTTGCTGTTAAATGCCCTGAATACACAGTTAGTGCTCATTTTCCAGCAGTGACACACATTCATGAGACACAGTGTGAGAAGTAGAAATTTGGTAGAGCAGAGAAAATTATAATCAATTCATTCATTTAACTGCGTGTTGATGCACAGTAATGATGGGAATTTTAGAAGCCATTCCCACTGTTTGAGTAAATAGTGGCAGTTTTGGCATGATGCGAAGAGCCTGGGTTGTAGAGGTAGGAATGTTTGGCTTGGGTTTTTGATAACCCATTTCAGTGATCTTTTGAGGACATGAGGATCTAATTTAATGGCAATTTCCATAAAAGTATGCAATCCATATTCCACAAATGCCCAGTTCAGCTATGTGCAAGACATCATGTTAGGTGTATGGAATGTAAGGAATACATGTAAGGAATACAGCAGTGAACAGAGCGGACAGGTTTCTGGTCTGGACAACAGGTATTGCCTGTTGGTGATAAGAGCCATTCCATGAAGTAAGAAATCTTGTAGGACTGTTACATCCGGTGGGGAGAGGGGTCATGAGTTTCATTTGCACATGTTGCCATGAAGTTGGACATGTGAAAAATGTAGTTAAGTCGAGGTTGATGAGCAGACACAAATACAGAGTTCAGTATAGAGGCGACTGCTTAGTGATCAGACATCTCAGTTCTTAAAGCAGCATCCACTGACAGTGGGAAAAATCCTCTCAAAGCAAGGTGAAGAAAATGGGAAAAAAATGGTTATCACCTCGCTCTTTAACAACTGTTACAAAGGGTAACTGTATTTTTTCAAATAACTTCCCACTATTCATATCACCCATATTCCCTTCAGCATATGAAGTGACAGTAAGAAAAAGAATGACTGAGTCCTGTTTAGTATGTCATCCAAACCCCTGAGCCTTTTTTTTTTTTAATATAACAGTGAGCACTGAATCCAGAGCCTTTACACTCAGCTACCTCTACAGCCCCTTTTTCGCTTTTTATTTTGCAACAGGGTCTCATTAAGTTGGAAAGTTACCCAGGTTGGATTGACCCGTGATCTTCCTGCATCATCCTCCAGGACAATACATGTAAATCTTGGTTCAGTAGAGTATGTTAGAACACACGGTGTGTCCATATGCCCTCTCCACTTGCATATGTCTCAGGGAGGCAGCATCGCAAGAGAAACAGTAGATGCTGCGTGGCTTTTCCTAATTTAAGCTCACACCTCTTGCAGGACCATTCCTACAGCATCGTGTTTGTGGAAGCAGTGCTGAGGACAGCTTGTATTTAGAAGGAAGGGGTGATGCCTGCCTCTTGATGCAAAAGACTAAAAGTATTGGCAGACATGCTTTAGATCACCAGGTGAAATCTGATAGGCTGAAAATATTATGGGATGCATAAAATACTATGTCAGAATTCAGATTGGGAGGGCAGAGACTGCAGTCCCCACCCTCAGCCTGGTCACATCACAGGATTTCCCTTTGCTTTTAAACCATCAGAGCCCTGGATGCAGGAAGGCTGGTGTGCTTCAAACAAGCAGTGCTGGTGAGAGGTGGAAGTCTGGTCATGTAGAACCCTGCAGCACTTGTTCCTCGCTTATCCTGAGTGAGCTGAGGTGTGCTGGGGAGTGCTGAGCAGGAGAGTCACAAGATCTTGCTTATGTTTTGAAAAGGAGCAGTGTGTGCTACGCTGAGGACGGGCCAGAAGGCGGGAAAGTGGGGCAGGAATAGGAAGACATACAACCATTAAAAATGATGTAGGTGAGAAATGATGGTAGCTCTAGGAGGGGCCCTTGCAGTGGAGATGTGAGAAGTTCTTAGACTCTGGATATAAGTTAAGTGAAACTTCTTCAGGACTTGACAAGTAACTGGATGTCAGTTATGAAAGAAAGACTAACCGATGACTCCAAGACTTTTGACTTGATCACCCAAGTTGACTCTTGCTGAGGGGAAGAAGCCTGAAGGAGCACTGGAAGAGAAGAGAGAAGGGGCTCAGCTAAGGTCAGGGTCCAGGTAGGGCATGTGAAGTTGGAATTTTTGTAATCTAGTGTGATTGAAGTGTGCGTGCCCTTCCAGAATTCATATGTTGTAACTAATCCAGCATGACTGGATTAAGAGATAAGGGGTATAGGAAAGGATTGGGTCATCCGGGCCTCATTTGGCTTTTCCATCTTTCGTGTCATGAGGACACAGTTTCTTCCCTCCGGAGGATGCAGCAGTAAGGCACCATCCTGGAAGCAGAGAGCAGCCATTACCAGGGACCACATCTGTGAGTGCTTTGGTCTTGAATTGGCAGCTGCTAGAACTATGAGAAATGAATTTATTATATTTATAATCACTTAATCTCTAGTGTTTTGGTAGAGCAGCATGAATGGACAGTAAGTAAAGACGTCAAGCAGACAGTTAGGTAAGCCTGAACCTTAGAAGCCCAAGCTGGAGAGAGAAACCTGAGGTTTATCAGTGTTTCAGAGGAAATATAGAAGGAAAATGTGTGTATGAATGGCCTGTTTCTCTAGCACACTTGGTAGATATAAAGAACCTCTAGTTATTCTCTTTGTGGGAAGGTAGGATTCACACACATTTGCAATTTTAAATACTAAACTATTGAATTTTAATAATGAAATTCCAAATGGCCCTTATAGGATTGAGAAAAAGAAAAATGGCAGAAGAGCAAGTGGGTCACAGATTCATCAGTTTATTCCCAGCCCAACCAGATAAAATGGCTTCAGAATATTGAGTTCACAGATTAAATATGGTAACCGAATCCAAATGCCTATTGTTTGGAAGCTGAATTTATTACTAAGTATTTACTTTCTCTTCATTTCTGAAGTATAAAAAACTGCATAGTAAATTTTAAATAGTAAGATCCCTACTCACTAGATTATTTAGCTATTATTACCAAACTGTGTGTGTGTGTGTGTGTGTGTGTGTGTGTGTGTGTGTGTGTGTGTGTGTGTAAATATAGATCTTTTGTTGTTTGGATTTTCTCCCCCTTCAAATCCACAACCGAATTACCTTCAGTGGGGTATATGCTTCAAGTTTTAGTTCTGGATGTTGGGTTGATTTGCATTGATTCCCATTCCCCCCAACACGTGGAATTGAACTTAGAACCTTTCCACTGAGCTGCATCCATCTTTTTTGTTTGTTTTGTTTTATTTTGTTTTGTTTTTTTGAGGCAGGGTCTCACTTTGTAGTTCAGCCTGATTCTGAACTCAGCGTAGAACTCACAGCAATCCTCCTGCCTCTGCCTCCTGAGTGCTGGGATTACAGGCCTGAGCCACCATGCCCAGCACTGTGGTATGTGGTACTAAATGCTGGTGGGCATTATCACCACAACCAGCATTGCTGTATGTGGTTACCAGGGAGTGAACCCAGGACCTTGCACTTGCAAGGCAGGCACTGGAACCACTGAGCTAAATCCCCAGCCCCATCCATCTTTTTAAAATTTTTATTTTGAGACAGAATCTCATTGAGTTGAAAAGCAGCCCAAACTAGGCTTAGACTTGCAATGCGCCTGCCCTAGTTTCTGAAAATGCTGAATTACAGGCATGTTTCACCGTCCTGGGATCCGATTCTTTTACAATGTACATTGTGACAGGTGGCATTCAGGAGACAGAATAGAGGGAAACTAAGAGCCCTATCTAGTGATGAGTACAATGAAAAACCAAAGCAGCTAGAAATAACTTGAAATCAAAGAAAGTTAAAACATGAGCATTTTCTTATCTTGTGTAGATTTAAATGTCACAAAAGCTAATAAGAATTTGGTTGAGAAATATTTTGTACATCTGAATAATTTCCAAATTATGAATGTTAGACAGTAAACTTCTAAATAACTCAATGGTCAAAGATATTGCCTCAAAAAGGATTTTAAACTACTTCAAATTAAGTGAAAATGAAAATGTGACATATGAAAATTTGTGACAGCCTGCTAAAGCAGGGAGTGGGTGAAGAACTAATAGTATTAAATGCATGTGTTGAAAGAAAAGACAAGCCTAAGTTCAGTAACTAGTGTTTCTACCTTAACAAAGTAGAGACAGAGGGAAAAATAAATCTAAAACGCCAAAGAGAATGATAAATATTTGAGTAGAAATTAATTAAATTTGGACAAAATAAGAGAAATACATAAAACCAAAAGGGATTCTTTCAAATTATCATAAAATTGATAAAATTCTTGTCAAACTAGCAAAGAAAAAGAAGACACAAATTGTAAGTGTCGAGACTGACAGAACATAGAATAAAACAGGAACAAACAGTTCTGTGCTCTTAAATTTGACAGTTTAAGGCAAAAGAAACTGTATTAGTAAAAAATTGTTCCTGAGGGGGCAAAGAAATGGGAAAAAAATTAGAATTAAGTTTTTTCAGGTACTGGTATAAATTCTCAGTGTCAATTGTGATCATAATGTATATATAAAATGTACTAATAAAATCAATTTTTAAAAAATTTTCCTCATCAAAAGATACTTGAAATGAAAAGATAGGCCATGGACTGGGAGAACATTAACAAAATAGAGCAGTATCTAGAATATGCAGAGAACTCACATGATTCAACAGTAATAAAACAACCTATTAAGTTTTTGACAAAAAATATTTTATCAAGGAAAATAAAAATGACAGATAAGTACATGAAAGATGACCGTACATCATTAGTCAGTAGAAAAATGGCAATGAACCACACTGCAGTACTGCCACATACCTATTAGAATGGCTAAAGAAAGCATAAAAAAAAAAAGATGACAGACTGACAAGATCAAGTAGGGAAAGGATGCAGAGCAACCAACTCTCAACGTTGTTGGCCTTAGTGAGATACCAATCAGTACAGCAACTTCACAATGCCCTTTGCTAATCTCTGAAAAAATTAAATATACATGAATCATACAACTCAGAAATTCTCCTAAGCTTTTATCCAAAGAAATGAAAACCTATGTCCATAAAACAAACAACAAAAACACTGCATTTGAATGTTGTTAGTGTTTGTAATCATAACAGTGCAAGCCTAGAAACAATCCAGCAAGGAGTGAATAGACAAACTATGGTACAATCCAGAAAATGGAAGAGTACTAAGCAATACAGATGACCAAACATTGATACATGTAACATCATGGATGAAACTCAGAGGCATTATGCTAAATGGAAGAAAGCCAGGTGTGTGTCGTAATGCTACAGCTGTCTGACACTGAGAGGGGAAAAGCCACAGGGACAGAAGACAAGCCGGGTGTCACCAAGTCCCAGGAATGGAGCAATTGGATTGGCCACAAAGGATCACAGGGAAGTTTTTTGTAGTCATCAAAGGATCCTTTAACTTGTTCCAGTTTGTTAGGGTATGTGCTGCCAAATCAAGCACTGTTCATCTTGTTTGCAGTAGAAGTCACTGTGCTTTTCAGAATTGAAAGAACTATACACCCTAGCAGAATCAGGACTAGATTTTTAAAGAAAAAATTATATGCCACTGTATTTATAAGAAGGTGTTTAAATATAAAAGCATTGATAGATCAAAAGTTCAGTATTGGTAAAAGATGGATCATGAAAATGCTGACCAAAGAAAGATAGTCTAACTATGTAGTTTCAAGGTAGATTTTCTTTAAGGCAAGAAATAAGAAAAGGATATTTGATAATGAAAAAAGGAAGATGTATTACTACATTTAAAGTTGTGGTTTGAATTTATAACATCCATCTCAGCAGCAAATAAAACAACCACACACATAATTTACTAAATTTATAGATGATTTAAACAACACACCATCTAACCTAGTAACATTTGTAGGACACTATCCTTACAAGCTACAGAATCTGTATTCCTTTCAGCAGTAGGAAATGTTCACAAAAATAAAACAAAGCAAATCTCACAAGTTTGGGAGTATTGCAGTCATTTCAGTGTACATATGTACTTTCCCTGCTGTAGAATTAAGCTACAAAACAGTAACAGGTAACTAGAAACCCCTAATTGTTTAGGTATTAATCAAATGATGAAGAAAAAATAAGGAATTGTAGCTCAAAAACATCACAATAGAAACTATGGAATAGTTTAAGTATAATTAAAATATAAAATTCAAAGGATTTAGTTAAATTAGTACTTAGAAAAATATTTTTACTGTAAAGTGCATACAATTAATAAAGATTTTATTATTTTATTATAGTGATCTAGACTTTTGTCTCATAAGGCAGAACAATAATTTAAGCCAACTAGAAATATGTAACAGCGGAAATAAATAGAAAATAAATGAGAAATAGATAAAAATCAACAAGCCAAATGAAGTCTTTGAAGTGAATAAGAAAATTTACAAATCAGATTCATGAAATAAAAAAAGAGAAGGAAGCACAAATCAGTAACATCAGAAATGAAAATACAGACCACACTGCAGATCCTATGTATATTAAAAAGAAAGTAAGAGCATGTCGTGAGCGAATTTTATGCTAGTGAATTTGTTAAGTTAGATGAACTGAACAAACTTCTTAAAAATCATTAAACCATGAGAAAAAATAATACAATTACACCAATATTTACTGATGAAATCAGTTGTACAGATAATCTTTCTTGAAAGATCAGGTGGCCTCATGAGTGTATCCTACCATTTAAGGAAAAAAATATAGTACCTCATAAATTAAGGCAAAGAAAAGAAATGAAAGCCATAAAGATTAGAAGCAAAGAATAGAGTATATTGTATATATGTACCTAGAAACTCTCAAAGACTATGCACACAAAATATTGTAATCAATACTTTAAAACTTTGGTACACTAACACTTCTGTTCATGAACAATTTGGTATGCAAAGAAAACAAGTCTTGACAAAAATTTGCTTCCCTTCATGAACGCTGCATCAGGTGATGGCAGACAGGACCCTAGCTGTCTCCCTGCATGGACACAAATGTAGCTGTCTTCTCCAGAATCATGGAGTGAATATGTTTGTTTCTGAACAGAGGCTCCACTGGATAGTGTTTCCATATAGTAGTAATAAACAATTGGAAAAATGAAATAATACCATTAAGGCATAAAGGTAAACAAAGGTATCATAAGATGTATAACATACACAGAGAAAATCCTGACATATATTTTAAAAGACATAAATAAAATGCTCAGGGATTAAAAGACTTAATATTGTTAAGATAACCAGTGTTCTGGAAACTAGTTATCTTCTCAGTGCCACCCCATTCAAAACCCCAATAGGTTTTTTTGTAGAACTAGACTGACTCAAAACTTTATATGGAAAGCAAAGAATCTACACTAGATTACAGGAGGCATTAATGGAATTTAACATGGAAAGAACAATTTCTCACTTAAATACTGGAATGAATCTTGACCTCTTCTTTCACATCATACACAAAACTTAGTGATAGCAAGCCAGGGATTTAGCTCAGTGGTTTGGGTGCCTGCCCTGCAAGCACAAGGACCCAGGTTCGATCTGATCCCTAGTAATTACATACAACAATGCCAGGCATGGAGACTCGCCCACCACCAATCAGTACCACATACCCTAGTGCTGGGTGTCATGGCTCATGCCTGTTATCCCAGCACTCAGAAGACAGGCAGAAGGATTGCTGAGTTGGAGGGTGAATTCAGGATGAGGCTGAACTAGTAGAAAGACCTTGTCTCAAAAAACAAAACAACAACAAAAAACTTACTGGTAGGGCTGGAGATGTACCTCAGTGTTTGAGCACTTGGCTAGCATATGCAAGGCCATATGTGATCCTCAGTACCACACACACACACACACACACACACACACACACACACAGAGAGAGAGAGAGAGAGAGAGAGAGAGAGAAACAGAATTAACTCTAGATGTGTCATAGACCTAAATTTTTAAAAATAAAGTTTCTAAGAGAAGAAAGGGTATTATGACCTAGGAGTAGGCAAAATTTCCTTCCTAGAAGAAATAGCCAGTACAGAAAAACAGTGATGTTACACAAAAATAAATGTAGGAATTCCTGTCCAGCACAGGTATTATTAATAAAGTGGAATAAAAAATCATAGATTGGAAGATGCTTTTGTATTACATATATCTGACAAAGAACTGGTAACTACAATATATAATGCCTACAGTTAATAAAATCAAACACAGTATTAGAATGGTCAGCTTTAAGAGACAAAATAATTTCTAAATGGATAATTAACATATGAAAAGAGACCCAACATTATTATTCAAAAAAGGCCTGCAAATCCAAACCATGATGAGACAAACGCTACTATTTCCAGAATAGCAAAAATGTAAATGCCAAGTGAAGTAAGGATAAGAAGCAAATGCAGCTCCCATATATTGCTGATGGAATGTGGCAGAACTATTTTAGGAAACTGGCAGTTTTCTATAAAGATTATTACATCTCTGTCTTCTGATCAAGCAGTTCTGGTCCTGTGTTATGCTAAAAAGTTATAAATGTGTTTTTTCCACCAAAAGATATGTCTACAAATATTCTTGGTATTTATAATAGTCAAAACTGAAAACAAATATTAATAGAATGAATTTTAAAATTATATGTTCTTAAAATGAAAGGCTGATTCAACAACATGGATAAATCTTATAGACATGGTGAGTGAAATAAGCCAGAAACAGGAAAATTAACTGATCCATAATCATCCCTATAGTAGTTACTTCTAAATGTGGTGGTCATGGTGGCAGCATCATTACTATTGGGCAGGAGATATTATACAATTGTCTGAAGTGATAGAAAGATCCCATATCTTGATGAGAGTAGGTAACTCTGGCATATATGAAAATTAAATTTAGCTCTATATTTTGGAATTAAGCAATTTATATATGCTACTGTGTATGGTTTTTAAACATCAAAAAACCAATCAACTTCTGAGTATAGTGGTGCATGCCTATGAAAACAGCACTTGGGAGGCTGAGACAGAATTACTGTGAGTTCAGGGCCAGCCTGGACTACAAATTGGTTCAAGTTTAGCCTGAATAACACAGTGTCACCCTTCTCAAAAAACCAAAATAAAAGGAAGCAAAGTAAAACAAAAATATCAAAAGAAAAAACCCTCAGACGTTATAATGAATCTGCATTCTAAACTATATGTATACTCCCTCAAGTATCCCTTGCAGCATGGTTTTAAAAGTCTTAAATTGGCTTTTTAAAATGTAAAACAGAAAGGTGAGAAAAGATACCTGTAGATTTAAATTTTCATTTTAAAAATTTTGCTACAGGTGGGATCATTGCATAGGAAGGAGTCCCAGGAACTGTGTCCAGGTTTGTTGCACAGTGCATAGGGTTGACAGTTTGGCTGATACATTCACGGAGGTCTGGCGACTCTGCCCTAACTTATGTCCAGTGGTGGGCCCAGAGTTCTTGAGGTCCATCATGTAGTGGGGAGACTCAACAAATGCACCACAGTTTCTTGTGCAGTGAGTGGGCCTGGCAGTTTGACTGGGACATTGGCAGAGGTCCTGCAATACTGTCCAGACCTCTACACAGCAGTGGGCCCAGCAATTCTTAAGGGACCATCAAGTAGGGGGAAGGCCCACCAACTCCACCTCAGGTTGCAGTGAGGTGCCCTGGCCACTTGAGGTTCTGGATCTGCACAGCACAGCCCCTTGGAACCATTAAGCTCCAGAAAACAGAGCAATGGAGAACAGCAAAGAGAAGGCCTCCTTAAGGCTCCTCCATGAAAACAAGCCCACAGGAAGATGAAGAAAGTCTCTACAAGAAAGGCTTCCCAGACTACCGTGGCTGATGATATGATTGTTCTGTTCAAGTGTCTTTCCTGGTGTTCCAGAACTGAGATTGTTTAAAGGCCCTTGGACACTCCAGTGCCATTAGACACTTAGGGCCTAAGGGCCAGTTATAGTAGGCGAACAACCCAGGAAGTAGCCATTCCTTCAGATTCCACGCATTAGCAAAAAAGATATAGGCAACACTCCAGGAACTAAACCAAAACATCATCGACAACAGCAACAAAATAGAAATGAAAAAAACACCTAAATAAAACCCAAATTCAGGGTTGGGGATTTAGTTCAGTGGTTCTGGCGCCTGTCTTACAAGCACAAGTACCCGGGTTCGATCCCCGGTAACCACATAACAATACTGGGTGTGGAGCACCCAGCAGCAATCAGTACCACATACCACAGTGCCAGGTGTGGTGGCTCATGCCTGTAATCCCAGCACTCAGGCAGGCAGAGGCAGGAGGATTGCTGTAATGTGAGTTTGAGGCTGAGCTCAGGGCCAGCCTGAACCACAAAGTGAGACCCTGTCTCAAAAAACCTAAAAAAAAAAAAAAAAAATCAATAGCCTTCCTATACACAAATAGTAGACTCACTGAGAGAGAAATAGGGAAAACAATTCCTTTCACAATAGTATTAAAAAAAGGAGTATCTAGGAATCTATCTAAGTGAAGAAGGACCTCTACTCTGAAAACTACAACACTCAGAAAGGAATCTGAAGATGATATCAGATAGTGGAAAGATATGCCTTCTTCCTGGGTAGGAAGAGCCAATATGATCAAAATGTCCGTGCTACCAAAACTGCTATGTAGATTCAATGCAATCTCGATTGAAATCCCAATGGTACATTTCACAGAACTAGAGAAAATAACCAAAATTCCCTCTGGAATCAGAGCAAAAGCAATTCTAGACAACAAAGTCATGGCAGGGGATATCACAATCCCCAACTTGAAATTATACTACAAAGCCTCTGTGATAAAAGCAACATGGTACCAGCAAAGAAACAGACTCAAGGATCAATGAAACAGACTAGAAGATGCAAAAACAACTCCAGACATATGAAGAACCTCATTTTTGACAAAGGAGTCAAACACCCTCAATGGAGGAAAGATGCCGTCTTTAATAAATGGTGTTGTAAAAACTTGTTTTTAACCTGCCAAAGATTAAAACTAGACTTACTTCTTTCTTTCTTTTTTTTTTTTTTTTGTGAAATAGGTATATTTTATGTATACATCATGATCACTCTCAACACTGAGAATTTGTACCAATATATTTTAGGACTTAATTCTTATTTTTCCCATTCCTATACTCACCCTACAACCCCACCCCTATATACATAAGCTTTGTTTCCCATTTTTTTTAACCATCACAATTTTTTCTTCCCCCTCATTACTTAACCACACCTCAATTTCCCTTTGAATATTTTCTATTTTACAATATTTACCATACATTCTAGAATTCATTCACAAAATAGGTCACAGATGTGTAAATACCATATCTTTTCTCTGGTATGAGAAACTGAGAGACTTATCTCCTCACCATGTATTAGATGAAAATTAAAGTGGGTGGATAAAGATCTAAATATTAAAACAGAATCGCTAAACCTGCTAGAAGATAGGTTAGGTAGAACTCTTGGAGACACTGGTATAGGGAAAGAATTTGAACAAAACTTCAGCAACTTGGGAATTAGAAAAGGAATCAACAACTGGGATTCATCTTATTTAAAAGCTTCTGCATGGCAGGAGAGAACAGTAACAGAACAAAAAAAAAATCTACAATTATGAGAAAAAAATTTACCAGCTGTGCTTCAGGCAAAGACTACTACCTAGAATATATAAAGAACATAAAAAAAATTAAACTCCATAAAGATAAAAATTGGAACCTTGAATTTAAAGACCCAATTCAAAAATGGGTATTTGAAATGAATAGATATTTTTCAGATGAAGAAGTAAAAACAGTAAAGAAACATGAAAAATATTCAACATTGTTGGGCATTTGAGAGATGCAAATGAAAACATTGAGATTTCACCTCACTCTAGAAAGAAGGACTGCCTGCTATCATGAAATCAACCATTCACAAATGATAGTGGAAAGGGAGAGAGGAACCCTTCTCCACTGTTGGTGGGAATGTAGACTGGTACAACCACTGTGGAGATTCCTCAAAAATCTAGGATTAGATGTCCCATTTGACCCTGCTATTTCTCTTCTGGGTATATTCATGAACGCATTTAAAGCATCATACTTCAGTGATAATATATACACAAATGTTTATGGAAGCACAGTTTGTAATAGCTAAATCTTGGAAACAGTCCAAATGCCCATTAATTGGAGATTGGATAAAGAAGATTTTTTTTTGTAAAATGAAGTATTATTCAACCATAAATAATGATAAATTAGAGACATTTATAGCTAAATGGATGTACCTTGAGGCCATATCCATATGTAAAGTAAACCGGACAAATGTGCAAATACTATATTGTTTCTCTAGTGTGAGAAACTGAAAGGGTAAATGAAGTTCAAAGTGTATGATAGACGTTGTGACACAGAAAGAAAAAGTTCAAAGGGAAATAGGAACTGGGGGGACAGGGGAAAAGCAAAGAAGGGAAAGAAAAACCTTGATGGTAAAAGGAAGATAGTAAGAAAGCTCATGTATGTAGAGGGTGGAGTACTGAAGGGAGGGCAGGGTAATGAGAAAGATATGAATCAAGATATATAATGTACAGATTCTCAATGATGAATGTGACCTTAATGTATTCCTAAAATGTACCAATAAATTTAATCTATTAAAAAAAATAAAAGTAAATAAAAATTGTGCTACAAGGCCAGGGGTATAGCTCAGAGGCACAGCACTTGCCTGGTAAGCTTGAGGTCCTGTGTTCAATGCCTGGTACCCAAAAAATTATTGTGTTACATTTTCAACAGTCTTGCTCTTCCTATTTATTGTGAAGACAAGTTTGGTGGGATTTAGAGTTTTCCAAAGCCAGTAGAATAGGAAGTAGAGTCAGGGCTCAAACTCATGCCATGCTTTACTGCATTATATCATACAGCTTGGGTTAGCCTAGCGAGGTCAGTGCACTTGCACTACTGTGTTCCTCGGTAGAATCCTTGAAAAACAAGAAGCAAAACCCTTGGTGATCCTAGTGGTAGGAATGTGCATACCACACACATAAGTTCAGGCCTTTAAGTTTAACTTTGCCAAAGGCAGAGTCACTATATTTGTAGGAGATGTATTCCAAAGGGCCCCAGAGAGTTTGTAGTAAAGAGCAGATGAATGACTGATCTCATTTGCAAACTTGCCTTGGATTAGCTCAAGGCAGGAGATCATCAGGGAAGCTCATGAGCAGGGAAGAGAAGACAGTGCTGGCAGGTGGAAGCCAGGCTGTATCTTCCGTCCCCTTCCTGGAAATGCCCTCAGCTGATGGTGTGGGGTGATAGCTGATGTCTGTACCCCACAATCAATTTCAGCATTAGCTTATATTTCTGGTGAACCATGAACAGCCAGTGGGGAACCCTGGGGTTCAGTTGTCATGGGGATCTATTTTAAATGCTGACAGTGAGAGGTAGAAAATGCATTGAACATAAGTTATTTCTTTAAAAATCTATGACTTGTAATGCTGAGACAGTGTAATGGACTTATTAAGAACACAGCAAGAGTTTCAAGATTATTTTCAGAATATCATCTGCTTATATATGTAGATTCACAAATGTAACGAACAAGAAGAATCATTAAGTGTCTATATTAAAATAATCTAAAAAATCCTCTCTGAAAAGATTCCTGTAAATTAATACATCAAAGTATATAGATTAAAATATTAAGCCCATAAAAAGGCAGTTCCACGCAGCATACTTCATGGTAAGGCAGTGCTCAGGGTAGGTTAGAACTCACATGTGAAACAGCTTGATAAATGTTTCATGGAATAAACAGTGCACTAATGACTTTCCATAATTATTCCAATCATAAATCAATGTGAGCAGCAGTAAAATTAAATTATAAATGAACAGTAGAGAAGAATCTATAAAGATGGAAAATAACTAATACAACAAACAACAAATACAAGCGTTAGTAAAAAAGAAACAATGGCGTCCATCACTGTGCTGTCTGACAGTCACTTACTTTAAGAATTATCCAGGGCTGGGGATTTGACTCAGTGGTTCCAGCACATGTCTTGCAAGCACAAGGGCCTGGGTTCCATCCCCAGTAACCACATACAATAGTACTGGGCGTGGAGACTCACACCCAGCAGCAATCAGTACCACATACCACAGTGCCAGGTGTGGTGGCTCACGCCTGTAATCCCAGCACTCGGGAGGCAGAGGCAGGAGGATTACTGTGATGTGATTTTGAGGCTGAGCTCAGGGCCAGCCTGAACTACAAAGTGAGACCCTGTATAAAAAAAAAAAAAAAAAAAAAAAAAAAAATATCCAACCATGTCTTAAATGAACTCAGGGATGTTTCTTAGGACAGTGTCTTTATAACCAAGTTACACTGAAAAAAAAAAAGAAAATATATATGTATATTGAATGAAGTCCTAGGAAATTTACTGAATCATGTTTCAAACCAGATAATTTGCTTTACTGCTGTCTAGCAGCTGTCCAGCCTTCTCAGAAGTTACACTGTGGGGTGAAGTTTTGCGTGGAGGAGGTGGAAGTATTCTTGTTTATTCAGTTCTTCAGGATTTCTCTCTACTTGTTTCTCACATCAGGTGTAAATAGCAACTGTATTTCTAGCTCACTGTTTGAGGAAAGGTTTTGTTTGTAGTGAGGATGCTTACTTGCTACCTTCTCTCTCTCTTTTTTTTTAAAGGTTTTTCAAGACAGGGTCTCGCTTTGTGGTTCAGGCTGGCCCTGAGCTCAGTCTCAAAATCACATCACAGCAGTCCTCCTGCCTCTGCCTCCTGAGTGCTGGGATTACAGGCGTGAGCCACCATGCCCGGCACTGTAGTATGTGGTGCTGATTGCTGCTGGGCATGAGTCTCCACACCCAGTATGGTATGTGGTTACCGGGGATCGAACCTGGGTCCTTGCACTTGCAAGACAGGTGCCAGAACCACTGAGCTAACTCCCTGGCCCTACTGCCTTCTCTTTTAAATGTCCATGGACACGACCTAAACAAAATACAGGGTTAGAATAAGTGAGGACCAACCATATTGAAAAACCAGTGATATCTTCCTAGTTGGCAAGGTCAGAAAACCACCAGACTTTATCAAATGACTTGTATCTCATGATTTCTCTTTCATATTGTTCCAGATTATTGTACCTGTGTTAAACTTTCCCCTGTACCAGTCACTCATCTTTAAGATAATGAGTATCTCTAAAGCAATTCTGAGCCAGGGTAGATTTGAGAGTCATCAGTTGACAGGTTGCAATGGAAGCCATGGCTGTAGATGAGGTTCTACAAAAAGGGAGAGTGAAAAGAACAGGTCAAGGTACACACCAGAGAAGTTTAGGTCACAGATAACACAGAACAGAATTTCAATAGAGAAGTAAACAATATCTTCAATCACCAAAATTAATAAAGTAGACAAAGACAACAATATATTTATTGAACTGATAATTAGTTAAATGGCATTATTAAGATCATTCTTATTGGATTTTTAATTAGAAGAAAAACAGATGACAGTGACTTGAACATTGACTCTCAAATAAGGGAATAGAGATGGTATATTTTGGTTTCACATTCCCAAATCTTGATTCCAAGTGAAAGTAATTGTCATGGGCAGAATTATATCCCTCACAAAAGTCATGCATTAATATCCTAACCCCCAGTACCTCAGAATGTGACCTTATTTGGAAATAGAACTGATGCTGATAAAATAAGATGATTGTTTGGACCCTGATCCAGGACAAGTAACACCTTATAAAGAGAGGAATTCTGGAGAATTCCAGAATGGGAGAATGTCAGGAACATGAGAGAGACAGGAGAGAAGCTCAAACAGTTCCTTCCTCAGCTCTTGGAAGGAACTAACCTTCCTCACACCCTGATTTCACATTTCTACCTTCCAAACTCTAAGACAATAAATTTCCTCTGTCCAAGCTACCCAGTTTGTGCTACTTTGTTAGGGCATCCCTAGGAGATAAATACAGTCATGTAGAAGCCATACAGAAAAAGGCAGGGTTGAGGAAAGCTAATCTCTCAGAGTAGGGGAAAATTGAGTATATTTTTAAGCTCAGGAGGGGGAAAAAGACAGAGGACAGGAAGGATAATAAATGGCAAAAGATGCCGCAGGAGGCAGGCGTTAGCTAAGTGTTTCCGTATTCTTAGGCAGCAACCTACAACTGGACATGCATTTTAGAACATGGCCCAGTACACACATGTATGTGCATAATTAAATGAAATTTCATGCATGTTTACTAATGTTAATAAAAAGGAAATTAAAACATAGACTTAACTCTAAACATTAATTACTATTTAGTGTATTAGAGGCCACACACAATCAAAATGAAAGATGAAAATACTGGTTGTAATGAACTATATTGTCAACACAGTGTAGAAACATTTCTGGGCTCATCATTGTATTAAATAAAAACTATTCATTCTGAAAGGTAGGCTTGAAAGATGACTCCTCCCTGAGCAAAGCTCTGGCCCTAGAGTAGTGGCGGAGTGGAAAGTGGCCTCTACCTCTGCAGAAATATTTAAAAGGAACACATTGTGTTGCTTAAGGGGTGCCCGGGATTTCAAAGCAATGTCTCTTGGGTTCCCTATCCGGCGTGGCCCAGATCCAGAGCTGAAGAACAGATACAGTCCTTCAGTTTCTATCGCTATTGTCACAGAATTAGTGACAATGCCCTTGTATGTCGTAGCTGTGGAGGGAAGGAGTCCAAACTGAGTTGCACTGGGCTCCAGTCCGTGTGTCCTGAGGCCTGAGTTCTTTCTAGAGGCTTTAAGAGAGAAGCTGTCTTTTATCTCTCCACTATCTAGAAACCACATGCTTCCGTACCTTCTTTTATCAACCAAGACAACAGCACAGCTTCTGCAAATCTGATGCTGACCTCTTTTCTCATCGCATCTCCTCTGCCTTCCTATTTCTCCCTTTCATGTATAAGAAGGTCTGAGATTTTAGGGAGTCCAGTGAATAACTCACAGTAACCTCCCATCTCACAATCCTTAACTTACTCCTATCTTCCAACTCCCCCTGGCCATGGAAGGCAACATATTCAAGATCTGGGGGAATAGGATATGAACATTTGGGGCAGGAATGGTGATTATTCCTCTTACTTGTACAGTCTCCTCTGTAAAAGAGTTAAGTACCTAGAATCTGGTATCCTGGTGTCCATCAAAGATCTCCCTTGGCCAGACACTGTGCCGCACATACCCAGGCAAGTGAGCCCCTGCCCTTGCCTGCCTCAGCTTCCTCTAGTGAGGGCGGGAAGCAGGAAGCACACCCCTAACTGTGTCACAACCACTCAAAGTGCTGAGGATTCCCGAGAGGCTCACGGAAGCCTTGTTACATCTGTGACAGAGGTGCACAGGCCAGCGGAGTGGAAGGCAGGGATTGAGGTCTTGGCACTGAAGGGCTGGTGAAATTTTAAGAGACACTGTGAGACTGAGGGATTCGAGGAATGCTTTCCTTTTGAGGACAGCAAGGAAGGGTTTGGCAGGCAGGAGCCTCCCCTGACTGGGATTCCACCACTTGGTTCATGTTTCTGCGGCGGGGGCAGCAGGGAACTTTGTTCCTGGTTTTGATCCTACCGTAGGATCCGAGCGCTTTCCTCACCCGTCCCAGGTTCAGCGGTTCCGTTGGTCGCTCCTGCTTCCCTCATCAGACCTCTCCTAGCCGCCTCCGGCTCTGCTTTCCCCACCCTCAGAACTACTTCTACGTGAGTGTCCTTCTGCACTCAGGGGGACTGTTTCCTGGGTAACTGCCCCACCTCACTGGTAGTGTAATCTTTGGTGAGAAGCACTGTGTATGTACAAATGTAAGGAGTTCATTTGTAGCTGTAGCCAAAGGTAGGGGGTTGGGGGAGGTCTCCATTGATTGTTATTTGGGTAATAATAAATAAGTGTTGGGTCACTGCTCCAAATCTAACTTTCCTTAGGAGTTTCTCAAACATAAATAAAGTAGGAAATCAAAAGAAAACGATCATGAAAGAAAAGAGAACAGAAGCACAACTACGAGTAAGGTGTAGAAATCTGTATTTATAGTCCATAGCTGCAATGTCTAGCATGGCAGCCAGTAGCGTCAGGTGGCTATTTCAATTTAGATAAATTAAAGTTGAGCTCCTCAGTTTCACTAGCTACATTTCAAATGCTTAATAGCAATAGCCATGGCTCGTTTATAGGACAGAGTGGATATGAAACATCACTACACAAGGTTCTGTAGGACAGGACTGGTCGATACTGATGCGCAGCCCCCTCCCAACCTCCACAACCCATAAAACCCACAGTCTGGATCACGGCCAAGGCCATGACCAATGCTGTCTCTTCGAGGAGGTGGTACTGAGTAGTGGCGGCTTATGAGCTATGAGGAGGTGTTACAGGAATTTGGTGGCACCGAGAAATGTGGCACAATGTTCTGAACAATTTCACACATTGCAAGATTGTTCTGTATCCAAAGAGACTTTTCAAAATCTTTCTAAAATCTATTCTTTTTGATCCTAAATTTGAACTCCATTTCACATATAAACACAAATTAATTTTTAGAGTTTTGTTGCACTCTTGATTATCCAAGAACACAACTGTTGTGTACTCTAAGCGGTGCTAGGCATTCTTGCTTAGTATTCTTTCAGAAAATCTTAATACTGACAACGATAAGATCCTATTTTAACTGCCGATAATGGACAATTGTATCAGTCCATTGTCGAATTTACAATGATTTTTCTAGTAGAGGTGTAAGCATCCTTCTAATTCACTGTATTTTCTGGTATGGCTGAAAAATGTTTATTTTATTGTATGCCTTCCATTTCTACCCAGACTTAGGTGGTTATGATAGCTTTTTAAAAACTGTTAGTGAAGGTCACATTATCTGCAGATGCTATTACCACAGAGTAAAAGTGCATTAGGGAAAAAAGGACAAGGCCTTGTTATAGAACTGAAAGCCCTTGGGAGGCCTGCCTTCTCCTGCTCCCTCTGCCCCACCACACTGGCCTCTTCCTGCTTCTCAAGCCCAGCAAATAGGCTTCCGCTTCAGCACCGGTTCTCCCCGGCCTAGAACACTGCTCTCCTGGTGGGCTCATTCCCTCCCTTACTTGAGTCTCAGCTCCAACATTAGGGAGAATTTCCCCCCTAAACTTCTTCTGCAATAGCACCCACATTTTAATCTCTACTCTCATGTGTTTTATGCATGCCCCCAGGTCTCAGCATTGTTTATTGTGTATCTGATAAATGCTTACTCTCTGTCCCTTCCTCATATGCTTGGCAGCAGGGGCTGGGAGGGAGCTGGTCTGGGAGGGAGCTCATCATTGTACATGGCACAGGACTTGGAGCTCAATGAGTCACCCACAAAGAAAGGAAAGAATGCTGAAGTCTCCAAGCCACCCATGGCCACAAACACAGAGAATAAAGAACACATATAAGTTGGGCATTCGGATCAATTTTTCTAAAGTTAGGAAAACATTTTCTAGAAATTCAGTGCATTCAATATTTCAATTTCTGCCATTTTCAACTTTATTTTTGGTAGACTAAACAATCAAATTTTTAAAGTTGCCTTTCCTCCTTGAAATTTATCTCCAGCGATACTGCAAACAAAGCTTTGGGTTTGATACACTGGATGCCAGTAACACTTTGACAGTTTCCTTACTGCTTATAACTGCAGTTTCCTACAGAGGCCTCCACTCCAGTGTAGTCTCTGCCAAGAGGTTGTCACAGCATTAATTAAACTGGAAGAATAAAGGCATTGCATGTCATTTTCTATATTGGATGCCTTCATATTATAGACGTGTCTCCATGGAGAATCCCATACATAAATTGAAAACAAGTGGCTGGTAACATTACAAAAGCTCAATCAGGATATTGTTAAGAGGAGAAATTATACCATATAAAAGGGGAACTTTGTTCCTTGCATCATTTTTTAAATGTCTAGAGAAAAATGAATTTATGACTTTTTTACTTTCCAAATTATTATTTCAACTTCCTCCCAACATCAAATGCCTACGTCTTTTTTATGGATACAATCATTATTATTACTATATCCAGGCAGCAGACTCAACTGCTATGAAGTCAGAGAAATATATTCCCTACTACATTCATACATATTGATAAAATTTTAGATTTATTTTTAGATGTTCCCAGGTACCATGCATATAAAATGTATTACGTATGTGACATTTTAAGAAATATGTTTCTTAATATCAGGGAGCATAATAAAATAAACTGAAAACAGTAGTCTTGCTGTTTCCCAGCAGAAGCATTAGAAGACCTTAGAGAAATGAGGCTTTACTACCCCCTTCAGAGGTCAACTCGGTGAGCTTCTGTATCCCTGGAATCTACAGGTTCCTTTCGTAGCCTTGGGGACTTTCTCCAGGAAGACATCAGGGATATCACAGTTAATGACGCACAGAATCCAACCTTGCTAAGTCAGGGAGACAACTGGGAGCGGATGCTGTGTCTGCTAAAGGCGGGAAGGAAGAATGAACTCTGAAGCCAAATACAGACTGGTACTCCTCAGTGTGTTTCTTCAGCTGTTACCATTTGCCCACTAGGTTATGAGAATAGAAATTAAAAAGAAGTGCTCCAAAGTTTAGTAGCAATTTGACATAGGAGTTATATTTCTATTGAGCCTAGTGCAGTAGATTCTACTGTTCATTTAGATACTTTTGCATGTCTATTTTTAAATTTTATTGTTCTAGTAAGCATTATTGTCTTAGTTTGCTGCAGATTGGACTTTTAAAAAATCCTTCACCACAAATAATTTTTGAGTGACTAGTTGAAGCCATATAAATAAATCTACCAAAGAGTACAGTCTTAGCAGACCTGAATTTAGAGTACAGAAGTATAGATTGCTCTCAGTTTGTGTATTGGAAACATCCCCAAAAGTCTGAAGTATCACATTGGAGATCAGACTACTTCTAAAGTACTTTCCCATCATATGTTGTGATTATTTAATTCACTTAATGAATATATAGTGTTAAAACTTCAAAATAATTAGACTAGCTTAATGACTAAAGTAGCATCATGGGAATTTACATTCTCCTGGGAAAAGACAAAGAATAAACAATAAATATAGTAAGCAAGTAAGTCATATGAATGTCAAGCTGTATGTTAACCATAGCAATGCAAAAGTTAGAGATAGCTGTGTACTAGAGTTTCAAGGTGTGTATGATGATAAGTGTTGTACTGTAGTAAGGGTTAGCTCCCTTGAGAAGTGGCATTTGAATAAAAGCTTGGGGATAGGAGGGGCTGGTCATGTAGAGACAGCAGAAAGACTGGTCTGGGCTGTAGAAGAGGCAGTGCAAAGGCCTCGAGTCAACAGAGCAGGGAAGTTGGGGCCCAGGAGCAAGAAAGAGGTCAGTAGAGCAGAGCAGAGAAATGGAGAGGCAGGAGGAGATGCAGCAAGAGAGGGAATGGGAGCCTCGATGTCCTAGGGCCTCCCATTGTGAAGACGTTGACTTTTCCTCTGAGTGAAACAGGAAAACAGAGCAGAGATGCTTGTGTACAGGACTGTGCTCTATGGAAGGAGGCTTCAGACTGTTGTGCTTAGGATAACATGGAGACCAGCTGGAAGGCAGCTTTGAGGGGAGATGATGAGGCTGTGGTCCAAGGGTGGCTGGAGAAGATGTAGTGAGAAGTGGGCAGAGTCTAGTTTTATTTTCTTAGTGGAGCTGACAGGATTTCCTGACTCCTCAAATATAGCATGTAGAAGACAATAAGGTATCAATTGTTTTGGTACCAAATCTTATTTTCGCTATTATAACTTCAGAGATGTGTTTCCTCAGAAATTCTTCTTTTTTTTTTTTTTTTTTTTTGAGACAGGGTCTCACTTTGTGGTTCAGGCTGGCCCTGAGCTCAGCCTCAAACTCACATCACAGCAATCCTCCTGCCTCTGCCTCCCGAGTGCTGGGATTACAGGCGTGAGCTACTACACCCAGCACTGTGGTGTGTGGTGCTGGTTGCTGCTGGGCATGAGTCTCCACACCCAGTATGGTATGTGGTTACCGGGGATCGAACCTGGGTTCTTGCACTTGCAAGACAGGCGCCAGAACCACTGAGCTAAATCCCCAACCCCAGATTATGGCTTCTTTTGATACAGGATTTTCTCTTGTCACTAATTCCAGCACAAACTATGACTATGGGTAGAAAGCCGTCTCTAAACAAATATTTTATGGCAAGAGTACTCATTATTACTTACCATTTGGCAAATACTGGTTGCAGTGTCTAAATGACATTGATTCTTTTTCAATGGTTTTTTTTTTTTTTTTTAAACCTCTGAAAGGGGCTTGAATGTCAGAGCTGCCATATTGAGTAAGTTGTAACTTCTGATTTTATTGGAATAACCTGCTTATAGAAAGACAAAGAGAGATGTCCTTAGGAATTTCCAGGTCACATGAATCAAGCTTTTTTGTATGGCCTTTAAATGATCTTCCAGTCATTCAGGGTCTGGGGCCTGATGATAAATCACCAAAACCAGATGATTTTCACATAGGTAATATCTATTTGAAGAGCAGATAGACCTACTTGGCTTCCGGTACTCCATAGGATTTATTCACTGGATATGCAACACTGGATACACAATCACTGTTTTTTTTTTCTTCATGCATGAAGACTCAGTTCCAAAATGTTTATCATAGGACATTTTGATATTCATCAGCTCCTTCCTTTTGCACCAGAGGATCCTGTGGTCTTAAAAGAGAATCCCATCCAGAAACTGCGAAGATACAACTTACGGAGGAGCCCTTCCAAAGCAAGATCTCACTGATTCCCACCCCCTACCTGTGAGGCCAGCACTGCCATCCAAAATGACAAGAGTGGAGAACAAGTTTCAAGTTTAAATATCTTGCCTAAAGTCATTCAGTAGGTTGATGCAGCCAGAATTTAACTCAGATGTTTGATTTGAAGCCTTGGAAAGTTCCATCTCACTTCTCTGCCTCTTAATGTAACTAACACCTTCCAAGTGACAGTCGCAGTCTGGCCACTGAAACTCCAACATCCCTGTGGAATGTCCTTTGAAAGGGAAGACCAGGGCCATCTCTTCCAATTTCTGTAGATGACCAAACCTGCACATTCGTCTCAAATGGACAGAACTTCAGCCAATTCATTTTCAGCCAAGTGTCTAATTTTGATAGCCAGTGTGGAAGATACAAAGCCACCCTGTCAGAATCTGATGAAAAGGAAATGCAGGCTGGGGATTCCTGGCAAAACACAGAAGCAGGAGGTCCAGGCCACTTGCTGTGGTTTGAAGTGGTCTCCTATTGACATTGATCGGAGGGCTCCTCCTGCAGGAGCAAGCAGAGAAGCATCCTCTCAGAGGACAGGCAATCAGCACGAACCACATTCTGGGTTTTCAGAGAGAAAGAAGGATTAGCTGGAACCCCGACAAAACACAAAACTACATCTACTGCACCTCAGTGTCCACAAATGAATAGAGCTTGGCGCGGTATGAGGCGTGCGGGCAGATTAAATCATCCAAACTAATGTGACTGACTGCAGGACTCAGAGTGGGACCCCCAAAAGAATTAGGTAAAACGTTCTTGCTCACCCTTTCATCGATCTCCCACTCACACCTATGGTTTCTTTTAAAAGATGTCTTTTCCACCTTTCAGTCCTCAGCCACTAGGAGTGTTGTAGGCCCATTAGTGCTAAGAAAACCCAGATCGGAAGGTGCATATGGACAGGCTTGAAACCTGTTTTTCTCAGTGTGGAAGCAAAGGTCAGGCAAGAGGGAGGGATATGAAGCAGATGGAGGAAGGGTACGGTTTCTGAGGGGAGACCAAGAAAGAAAAGAGAGGAGAGTTGAGAGGAAAGGGATGTGGATAAAGCCTGGAAGAGTGAAAGCTAAAAGGAGGGGGATGGAAATGAATTGCAGAAGGAAGGAGAGAGAAGAGGTTCTAGCATCAATCCCAGAAGACCCTGCACATGGAGGGCAGATGGTAAGAGTGAGGCCTGATTGGCCTCCTTAGAGTGCTGAGAAGGGCCTATGAGGGTCTGAGACACTGCAGGGAGAAGTAAAACCACCTGCAGTGAAGTTGTTTACTCGCACAAGTACCGGGAGGCTGGAGACCCTGGTGAGGGTCTGCGGTGAGCCCTGCGGTGAACCCTGCGGAACTCTAATTGCTCGTGTGTGAGGCTAGTGAACAAGCCCAGGTGGGCCAAAGGCCTTCTGGTTCTATGTCAAAAGCAGACATGAATCTCCTGCTTCCCAGATTTTTTTTTTTTTTTTTTTTTGAGACAGGGTCTCGTTTTGCAGTTCAGGCTGGCCCTGAGCTCAGCCTCAAACTCCCATCACAGCAATCCTCCTGCCTCTGCCTCCCGAGTGCTGGGATTACAGGCATGAGCCACCACGCCCGGCACTGTGGTATGTGGTACTGGTTGCTGCTGGGTGTGAGTCTCCACACCCAGTATTGTTATGTAGTTACCAGGATCGAACCGGGGTCCTTGCACTTGCAAGACAGGTGCCAGAGCCACTGAGCTAAATCCCCGACCCCTGCTTCCCAGATTTTAACTTGTGTCTTTATTTTTCATCTTTGTCACTCCGTGGTCAGGTTTTAGCTCACTCGCAACCTGGTTCCTACACTCCAGAACAATTTGGTCCAACTCACTCTGCCCTGTTTTTCAGTCCCTTAAAAATCTGAACAAAATATAATCCATATCAAAATAGATATTTGAGACATCTTTTTAGCTACCTGCCTAGAGCCCTCAACATTTATCTGACCCTGTTTGTTCCCATGTCTGTCTTCCCCTCCCCCCAGAAACAAAGATTAATGATCTGTCTCTTGGTAGCTTTTCATAGTCCCTGCCCTTTGGATTACCTGTGCCTCTTGGCAGGTGCTTATAGATAATAAATCAAAAAGTATCTTGAGAAATAAATCATTAGGTGGATTCAGAGGATTATGTCAGGTGTGATTACATGGATAGACATTTCCAAAACAGGCAAAAATGGATTTGGAGGGAGAAGCCAGCATTCCTTTTGAATAGGAATGACAAAATAGGTAGCAGAAACAGGTTTCGGAGGAGTGGTAGTGGTCTGTTGCTCGATGTGGGCAATCCTTTTAGCATGACTCCTTTGTGAAAATTACTGAGCTGTACACTTACATTTCATCCTCTTCTATATGTATATTGTATATGCTACAATACAAAGTTTACTAAAAGAATAAAAAAGAAAAGAAAAGAATTACCTACTCCTGCAGAGAATCTGTTGCAAGAAATTGAGGTGGATGATTCTAATTATACAAAGAGCTGCTTCTTTCTTCTTTCTTTTGCTGAGTATGAATTAAAATCACTTGCAAATTATACAATGAGCCTCACCAGCACTTCCTAACCATAATTACTCTGCGGCATATTTTATTTCACTGCTCATCAATCATTCATAGTTAACAGGTCAACACATCTGTATGGACATACAAATTACAATCTAATTAAATCTATAGTATCAATGTTCAGTATTACTGGTTTCTAAAAATGCTGTTACACTGCAGGTGAACAAAAAGATTTTGCTGCATCAATAAATGTTCAGGATGTCAGAGGCTGAAAAGTGAATTGTGCCTCTGATTAATTGACTTTAATAATAATAATTTTATTATATAGAGACCTTGCCAAGGCGTTCAGGGAGCTGTAAAGTAACCCATAGTCCACGATGAAAGCATTCTATAAGCTATATATAACACGCCTCCCTCCCAAAGTACAACAAACAGGGAGATGGATGGGCGGAGAGAAGAAGGTGCAGGAGTGGGGAAAGGCTGCAGATTCAGTGTGGAGATGCTGATAAATGCTTCATTAGGGAAAGAGAGAAGTTCCCTGGGATCGGTGAAAGAATGTAATTTAACGGTTGTGCTGAAATAGTGGTCTATGGGGAGTCAGTTCGAGCCCCGCAGAAATGCTCACACTTCCTCCTTTCTGCAGCTGATGGCGGGAAGTCAGATAATAATCACATCTTTCCTGCCAGCTACATACTAACTATGAGTGGGATTTTTCATAATGATGCAAACAGCAGAAGTTAAAGAAATTCTTATACATTTTTCCTTCCTTCCACACACTGGCAAAATGTCTAGATGGATTGCCTTATTAGCTCTTTGTAAGTCCTGGAAAATATGAACATATATTTGAAAGTTACAATGAAGGTGCTCCTAAATATGAAACTTTTGAGAGAATAACAGCAGGAACTGAGAATTAGGCATAATTCCTTGAATCCTCTTGCCTGTACAGACCCCTTCCCTACCCTTGCCCTCATCCCACCACCCTCTCTACCCTACCATCTGCCCTGCCAGGACAAATGACCTCTCCTTGTCATGGCTTCTTGGCTGCTTTTTCATTTTTTACTGTCTTTGCCTGGGACTTGCATCCATAAACATCATTTAAAATATAGAAATCAAAGAAAGATGTAAAGAGGTAGAAAAAGTGATTCTTGCTCCAACTACCCAGATGCTAGTGGTTCTGAGATTTAAAAAAAAAATACAATATGTGCATACACATGCAAAAAAATGTCTCTGTGGATATAGACCAAAGTATGGTCAGTGGCTATTTCTAGATGGTGGAATAAAACTTGGCATTTACTCTTATTCTTATAAGGTTTAGATTTAAAATGTCTACCATGAGTCTTGTGTGTTTAGAGGTGGAGCTTTTGGAGGGGATTAGATCATGGATCATATCCGTACTCATTAGTGGATGAAGCCACAGATGAGCTCATGTGCTGTTAGAAGGTGGGGCCTTGACGAGGGAGGGACAGCTGATGGGGAGTGGGACCTGGAAAGTGGTGTTCTCTTCCCCAGGTCCTCCATTTTTTTTCCCACAGACTATAAACTGAATCTCTGAAATGGTGAGCCAAATGAAACCTATTCTTCTGTTATCCGTAGGTCTTGGATGTTATGTCCCAGCAGTGGATAGGCTGATACAATACTTATACCTTTATAACATATTAGAAAGTGAATATTGATATCTCGTAGTTAAAATCTTGAAAGAACAACACAGAAAAAATAATCAAACCAGTTATTCCTCCATATAATCTTTGTCTGATATTGCATGTTATCTAGCCAATGTTTTTAGGTGGGGTTAATAAAATATTGCCTCAAAAGAGTATTATGGCCAATGCTGAAATATGTTTTGAACAGGCATTTGACTGCCCAGTTCTAGTCCAGGCTAGGTTGCAAGCTTAAATCTCATTACTTTATGTAGCTAAGTAACAAAAAAGGATGCACTGCAGGAAAAGCAAAGGTAATTAAGATGAAAAGTTACACGTGACCCAAGCTCAACCGCAAAGTCCATAGAGGTGCAGCTAAACGGAAGACTCAAGTTGCTTAAGGGAGTTCTCCTCTAGGAAGAGAAGAGGCAGAGGATTGCCCTTGTTCAATTAATTTTTCCTAAGCCCTGGTTAAGTGAAATAAGATCTTTTATCTTGAATGAGTAGACACAGTGAGTAACATCGACCCAACAGAATCCTACGCTGTCTGAAATGAAACCAACATTTTCAGACCCTGTTTTGTTGTTTTTATTCTTGTCTGGGTTGGCAACATAATCGTGTGGCTTTGTTTGAAGAAAGCTGAAAAGATGTTCTGGCAGGGGAGGAAGGGGAGCCAGAGTTTACTGGGAATCCTTGGGCAGCAAGTGATTGATTAGTGGGTGAGGAGTCAAGAGAGAGCTAGTGCCCTGGACTGAATAAAAGAGCTTCCATTCTTCAGCGAGTGCTCAACAAGGGTGGGGAGAGACTGCATGGAAGGCTGCCATGAGTCTAAGAGAAAAGGAACTTTCTGGGAAAGAAAGCCAACATTAGGAAGCAGAAGGCAGCCGTATTCTACCCACTGAGCAAAAAAATCTGCCATGCGGGGGAGCATAGGGGACAAAAATCAAGTTGAGAGTGAGAGAAGCTGTAAAATGTTAATGCTGTACAGTATGTGTTTTGCTTTTGTGTGACTACATTTCCTTCAATATTTGCCTTTCTCCTGATTGCTGATTAGATAATTGCCAATTTTAATAGATGGAGCTTTTAAAAAAGCCAGTGACTGACACTACAGAACTGCTCTTTTAGCTCTTGGTATGTTTGTGTTTACCTACAGTAGGTGGCATCTGGGAATACTACAGCAGAAAGAAAACCAGAAGGAATACAAGGATCAGAGTTCACTCCTAGTGGGTAGTGGCTGAACCAAGCCAGGGTTACCAAGTGACGGGACAGAGAGCCTGTCCCTCATTACACCGATGTGAACAGGTTGGTTTATCCGACTGTAGGTTGGGAACTGTTACAGCGTTGTGAAATCAGTTATGTAGATCACTTAGAGCTTCTGCAAAATTAAAGAAGTAGAAAAGGAAACATCAGATGGAGAGCATGCATATTGTAAGGCTAAAGCTGTGAGTTTCCTCAAACTTTTGTTGTTTTATGCACAACATATCGGAAGATATACTTGACTATAAAATTTTGCACAAGAATGTCCCGCCATGGAGGACTCCCGTGCGAGTTGTTTCTAACCAGACTACACCAGGATGGATGCAGGAACTGCGCCTCACTGGCGAGGAGTTCACTCTTTCAGGAAACACCAGGGAGGTGGATACAGCAGAGTGAAGATGAGTTTGATATTGTCATATTACCTTTTCAAAAAGCTGGAACGTTAGGGCCGGGGAGTTAGCTCATTGGTTCCGGCGTCTGTCTTGCAAGCGCAAGGGCCCGGGTTCGATTCCCCGGTAACCACATAACAATACTGGGTGTGGAGACTCACGCCCAGCAGCAACCAGTACCACATACCACAGTGCTGGGCGTGGTGGCTCACGCCTGTAATCCCAGCAATCGGGAGGCAGAGGCAGGAGGATTGTGATGTGAGTTTGAGGCTGAGCTCAGGGCCAGCCTGAACCACAAAAGCAAGACCCTGTCTCAAAAAACCTAAAAAAAAAAAAAAAAAAAAAGCTGAAACGTTAAATCTACATATGTTGAAGTTTGGAAATTTAGATACTTCAGGTTAGTGAATTGAGAAATTCAAAATATATTAACATCATTATCATTCAAAGTAAATAGAAGAAAAAGATCACATATTTGTCATGGAAATTGCTATTTGAGTTTCCTTAGGTTTATTCACTGTTTGCACTTCATATAAAACTGTATCAAAATGATCTCTGCACACTGATTTGCTGGCAGTGAGGGAAATGTACAATTTAGAAGCAAAGTAAGAGATCGAAAGTTGCCACTGCTAGATTAAAACTTGCCTCATATAACCACAAACTTTTTATTATAATTTATGAGGAAATCCACAGCTGATAACATTCACATTTATGGCATACCTATTTCCTTTATCACAAGATGTTTGCCATGGAGAAAAATATAATCGATGTACTCACTCTTGTGTCTTATTGCAATGAATATCTTTCTTTTAAGGAAATTTTGCTTCTAATTCTGTGTAAGTGCAGTTAGTGGGCATTGGATGGCACAGATCTCCACACGGGGGAGCACACTGACCTTCCCTGATCCATTCCCTCCCTACTAAGGGCCTCCTTCTCTTTCAGGGTGAAACTCAAGAGCTTGATGCAGAGTCGGTCAGCAATAGCTTGATGTAAGAAAATCAATTATTTAAGTAACAGTGTATTTTAACTTTAAGATAATTTTTAAAATACAAATTAACATCTTAAAAAAAGAAAACCTTCAATGAAGAAGTAGGAAATAAACAATGAGGAGAAGAAAGAGCAATGGCAGGGAGGAAGAATTTGCAAGGGGGAAGGTATGCATCTCAGGCCTAGAATTTGCAATGTTTTTCTTTGACAGTGTCACTAACTGAAAGACCAGGAGATTAGGTAGCTATGAAGGAGCTCCTTCGAGCTCCCATCAGAGACTGAAATGTGGTTGCTGCTTTTTCAGTCTGTTTCTCTCTTTCTCTCAGGGGTGGAGCTAGTACTCTTTTTAATAATTAGCAATCAGGTTTCTGCAAAAGAAACATCTCTTACAACTTTTAAATTTGCTGATTAGAGAGCACTGGTTCTTGTAAGAGTGTTGTAGATTACTCAGCAACCACATCTTTATTCATGACCATCCTCTGAAATTCAGATTTGCATTGTTTAATGTAATTTTTCTTCAAAATGAATGAAATTATTGAAAAGTGATAAATACCCTAAGTTTAGTTCTTTGGGACAATGAAAGTAGTTTAAAGTGATCATCTATGAAAACCTCTTTGCCTAAAAAAGTTTAATGATTATTACCTTAAAGTCATTCTTTGTAACAGTAGAAAATGTTAAACAGTTCCTGTCAAAATATTATAAGTTTTCCTTGAAGGAAATGATAAAGTGATCTTAAAGTTTGTATGGAAATACAAGGGGCACAGAATAGCCAGCAGTCTTGAAAAGGAAGAGCAAAATTGGAGGATACATACTTGTCAATTTCAGAACTTACTACAAAGCTACAGTAACCAAGACTAGCATAAAAACAGCTTAAGAAGAGGCATACAATTCAATGGGATAGAATTCAAGGCTCAGAGATAAACCCATGCATTTATAATTCACTGATTTTTTTTGGTAATAGTGACAAGAAAATTCAGTGGAGAGAGTACTGTTTTCCAAAAAAATGGTACTAGGCTAACTAGAAGTGAAAAGGAGTGAAGCTGAACCCTACCAAAAAAAAAAAAAAAAAAAGAAAGAAACAGGTTAGTTGTAATAAAAATTAACAATTTTGTTTTAAAATATGGCATCTGTAAAGAATACAACTCACGGGCTGAGGAGTTAGCTCAGTGGTTCTGGCACGTGTCTTGCAAGCGCAAGGGCCCGGGTTGGATTCCCCAGTAACCACATACAATACTGGGCGTGGAGACTCATGCCCAGCAGCAATCAGCACCACATACCACAGTGCCGGGCATGGTGGCTCACACCTGTAATCCCAGCACTTGGGAGGCAGAGGCAGGAGGATTGCTGTGATGTGAGTTTGAGGCTGAGCTCAGGGACAGCCTGAACTACAAAGCAAGACCCTGTCTCAAAAAAAAACCTAAAAAAAAAAAAAATACAACTCACAAAATGGGAGGAAAGGTTTTCAGATTCTGTGTCTATTAAGGATTTGCTGTCCAGAATATATAAAGAACTCTTGCAACTCAACAATAAAAAGCAAACTAATTTTACAGTGAGTAAAGAATACGAATATAGGGTGGGAATTTAGCTCAGTGGTTCTGGCACCTGCCTGGCAAGCACAGGTTCCTGGGTTTGATCCCTGGTAACCACATACAGCAATGCTGGGCATGGTGGCTCACACTTGTAATCCCAAGACTCAGGAGGCAGAGGCAGGAGGATTGCTGAGTTCAGTTTGAGGCTGAGTTCGGGACCAGCCTGAACTACAAAGCAAGACACTGTCTCAAAAGAGAGAGAGAGAAAGAGGGGGAGAGAGAGAGAGAGAGAGAGAGAGAGAGAGAGAGAGAATGTGAATATAGAGTTTCCAAAGAAACAGTCAAGTCCATGAAAAGATTTTTAGCTTCATTACTGTCAAACCTCAGTGGGACAACACTCAACAAATATTAGGATGACGAAATACAAGACAAGAACATGGATTGGTGAGGCTGTAGAGAAATTGGAACTCTCACATGTTGCTGATAGAAATGTAAAATGAGTGGCCGTTTTGTAGAGTCCTTTGTCAAGTCTCTCAAAATAGTAAAAAGAGTGACCACATGTCCTTACAATTTGTATCAAGAGTTGAAAACCTGTTCAAATATTTGCATATGAATATTTATAGCAGCTTTATTCATAATAGCCAAAAAGTGGAATCAAACCAAATACCTGTTAACTGATGATTGCCCAAAAAATAATATATCCATAAAATGGAATAGTATTCAGCTGTGAAAAGAAATGGAACACTAATACATTAAGCAAGACGGATGATCTATAAAATCATTATGATAAGCAAATGAAGCCAGACATCAAAAACCAGCACATATTGTATGATTCTTCTTGTATGAGATCTCATAATAGCTACATCCACAGAGACAAAAAAGAGATTAGTAGCTGAGTGGGACTAAAGAGAAAAGAATGAGCAATAACCAACTGGGTGAGCATTTCCATAGGGTGACGAGAGTGTTCTGGGAATCGGTAGAAGGGACAGTGTAGTTAATTGAACATTTTGAAAGGTTATCTGGGGTCCTTAGACCACTGAGCCACATCTGCAGCTCTTTTATTTTTTATTTTGAGACAGGGTCTTGCTGTGTTGCCCAGACGCGGCTCTAACTCACAGCCCTCCTGCTTCTGCCTTCCAAGTGACCAAGCACACTGCCATGTACTACACTCCGCAGGCTTAATTGTATTTGTGTGAAAACTATATTATGGCTATAAAAAAAGAAGAATGTAATTGCTTTTAATTGATTCATTCTTAAATATTATTGATAAAGTTTATGATGCTTGCAACTTATTTTAAGATTGCTCAACAAACCATATTTTTATACATGTAGAGATAAAAGAACATTACCAAAATATCAATAATGGGTTCTTGAATGCCCAGCATACTATATTTGAAAAATTTCATAAAATAAAATTGAAGAAGCAAGAACAAATATTAAGTCCATTGAAGTTTCATCATTTGTCACATAGTGCATATTGTACTTAGTTCTCTTACAGGTTTGTCATAAAATGCTATAAAGATATTAATGATTTCTGCTGTAAAAGTCTGCTAATTCATTGGTGAATTGTGACAAATGTAAAAACAATTAGTTTAAAGTAAATCAAACTTCATTCTCTCACTTGGTAAATGGAAGACAAGGTTCACTTTGTTGTCTGAATTCTTTCTAAAAAAAAAAAAACAATCAGGGCCACTCCTAGGATGAGTCCTTCACCCCTGTCCTTTTGAAGACAGACTGTTTTCCAGGCTGCTGGGAAAGACTGGCCTGGGAACACTCAGAGCGGAACTGGAGTCACTGGCTTGGTAGAATCGCGACCATGGGACTCATGAGAGAAGCAGCATAGAAGCACTGGACTTCTTGTAAAGAGGATGGATGAGCTGACTGAGTCCAAAGCGGATGAGGATAGAGGCTTCGGCAAAATGTAGACCAGACAAACCTGCTTCACACTGAAATGGCTTCTCTCCGTGTTCAGGCTCTGGGAGACTGCTTGTCCCAAACCTTCTCATCCTGCCAGGCGCATCCAACGATAACACTTCCTCTCAGAGGGAAAGCTTTGGGTCTCTGTGGAGCCTTATTCATATGACACAGATGTTCATAACAACAAGAACCTTGTAGAGCTGGCAATAGCTCAGAACCACTTATATCTCCTGAATATGCACACCTAGATCAATTACCCTTCTCCTCATTCACTGACTGATTCTGCATATAAGCTCCATGACAGCATGATTTTTTTTTTTTTTTGGTTCATTGTCAGACATTGAACCCAGAGCCCTGTACATGATCAGTGTTCACTGTGCCACAGAACCTGCTCACAGCCAAAGTCCTGTCCCGATCACTACTCCATCCCACCTGACACATAGCTGGTACTTGGTATTGATCAGATGGATGACTATTGTGTGCCAGCTAGCCAGCATACCCTATGGGAGGTATCGGAGTTACTAGGATGAATTAAACATGCTTGCAGCACTTAGAGAACTTTCAAACTCTTGGAGAAAATAGCTATTAACAGACCACTATAATATCACCAGTGGGGAGGATATACATTGGGGTGGAATGAGATCACAGAGGAAGGTAGGTTTAGAAAACTTTCCATAGCTATAAGCAATACTTATATTAGTACTTTCAGGGGGCAGGGATGGTCTGTCTCATTGCAGTTTCCTTCTCGACAGTTATGGAAATGAATATTGTGTACAATTGTCTGTGTCTGTTGAGTAGTTTCTAAAACACAAATCCCCCCTGGGGTCGGCCTCCTCTCATGACTTGTCTTCCACCAGCTTCTCTTCTGCAGAAAATGCTCGTTGGCCATTCCAACACAGATTCAACATTCACTAACACACTGTTGTGGTTTTACTAATCTGTGCTAACAAACTTGCTGCTCTGCATTGTTATTGGTTTACTAGTCTCTATGATCACTTTTACCGGATCATCAAAGGATGAGAGCGGCATCTCATTCTTCCATTTCAGTTTTCTTTTACTTAAGACAGAGCTGTTTGTTCCCTTAGCAGCTGCCCCATTACAGTTGACCAGACCTGTCGGCTCACAACCTACGGGACTGTTACCAACCTCTGTGTCAGCAGACTCTCGCCTTCTGCTTTCGTTGACTTGGGGCCTACTGTGACTTTGCTCCCATGGTAACTTCTCCCCATGTCCTCTTGGGAAGGGGTGAGGCCCTGCTGAATCCTCTTTGGCTCAGGTAAAGATTTCCTCAGGGGACTGAATATCCTAGTGAGATACAAACCAGCACAGAAATCCAGGACCTGGAAGTGTGGATCGTGCTAAGTTTCTGCCCTCAGCTTGTCTTCTTACTCTTTTTTTCTTTCTGTTTCCAAAACAACCTCACAGAATAGAACCTGAAACTCATGACACAATATAACAATCGATTAGGTTTTGAACGTCTCCTTGCTTTAGGTTGATTACAATTCTATAGCCCAGGAAGTCTTAAACTAAGGAGTGAAGCTCAAACCAAGGGATTTCAGGCAGGACCCTGCATGAGAGGAAGCATTTCAGGGTCAGCCTAGTTTCTTCGTCAGTCTCAGCACCCTGACTACTCACATCTAAAGCCAGCACACTCCTCCCACGGCCCCCCATCACCAGTTCACATGCGAAGTTGGCTCTGTTCTTGTGTACTTGGTGACTGCTTGATATTAATGTGAAATGAAGTGGTAATTTCATTTCCTGCACCTCATACAAAGAGTCCCAGTGCACAAACTCCACCTAATAAGTTTTCACCGATAATTAGCACTCTGTAGGAAATCAAACACATGGGACTGAAGAGCCAGCCAGAAGTCTGTCTCCTCCGAGTGGTGTTTTGTTTATTGGTTGTTGTTGTGGTTGTTTTCAGGGCTGGGGTTGAACCCAGCACTTCTACAAACTAAAGAAGAAACTCTCTACCATTGAGCTACAGCCTCAACCCCTGAATGTTTCTTTTAACAAAAACTTGACATCTTTCTGCAGGGAGGCCTGAGAGGAAAGACAAAAAAGGCTTAATGTAAAACTTTGCAACCTCTGCTGAGGGAGGATAAAGGGGGTGAGCATTGAGATTTCCCAGAGTCCAATCCTCTGATCATCTTGAGAAAGCAGTTTATGAGCTTAGCATGAATTCTGAGATTTTCTTGTAAGGAAAAGTAGGCAGTACAAGTGTCTTTCTGATTTACAGCTGCAATAGCAGACCTTCCATGCATTTCAGATGACACCATTATATTCAGCCCAACACGATGACTCTCATGTGAACCCTGTGTAGATTCTTTACTGATTCTCCTGATAACAAAAGCACCAGGATATGAGGACTTCTTTCCTTGGGAGCAGAACGGGAACCCTGTAGTGTCTCTGTGGCTGTATACCCAAAAAACTGTTGCCAGACATCCATAATAACTAGGGCCACCTTTGAATTAATTGGGATTCAGGTAATAAATAGAAGTATTTAGTGACAGAAAACTCTCATAGGTAAGCAGCACCAAATGCCATGAATAAGTCTTGGAAGTTTCTATAAAAAATAATGCTTTTAGAAGGAAATCCACCTCTCAGAATAGTTAATTATAATAAAATAGAAACTCTTCATGTCAACTTCCAATAATACTGCAGTAATACATACCGTGTTTTGCCCTGCATAAGACAACACAGTTCAATGACTATGAATACTGACATTACTAATATTGATATCGTGAACTTATTCAAGGTCATATACAAGCTCTGTGACCTTGGATGTTTCTAATTCATTCTGTGCCTCAGTTTCTCCATCAGTAAGATTTTACATAGCACCTACCTCTTAAGATTGTTATGAGACAAAGTGAGTCACAATCATACTACTTAAAACAAATGTTATTTTTTACTCCTATTTGATTTTTCATCTGTTATTGATAATGCACTTCACAGAGCTGAAGTCTAAGAGTGTGGTTGCCAGTGAAGAAAAGCAGCTTCCAGACTCCCTGAACCCAAGGACAATGTGCACAGCTAAGACTGTGGGAAAGACTCAGGTACACCTCGTGTCTAGATCGCGGGCACCAGGGTATATTCTTTTTTTTTTTTTTTTTTTTTTTAGGTTTTTTGAGACAGGGTCTCGCTTTTGTGGTTTTTTAGGCTGGCCCTGAGCTCAGCCTCAAACTCCTATCACAATCCTCCTGCCTCTGCCTCCCGAGTGCTGGGATGACAGGCGTGAGCCACCACGCCCGGCGCTGTGGTATGTGGTACTGGTTGCTGCTGGGTGTGAGTCTCCACACCCAGTATTGTTATGTGGTTACTGGGGAATCGAACCCGGGCCCTTGCGCTTGCAAGACAGGTGCCGGAACCACTGAGCTAACTCCCCGGCCGGGTATGTTCTTTTTCAGTCGTGCCGTTTTCTGAGATTGGCCTCATTCGCCTGACTGAAAGCTGCCTCCATGACCAGGAATTAACTGCTTATTTTTCTGTCCCTACATTTGAAATCTTGGAAAAATATCCTGATGTAGCAGTTTATGAGAGCAGAAGATGAAAGCCAGCGATCAGGACTGTTCTATAGGTGCCCTGTGATGATGGAGTCTGGGCTGGGGTATGAAAGAGATGTTCAAGAACACTCGGGTGGAGGGGGGGTGGGTGGTGTAGAGTTGATATGCACCACAGCAAGACAGATGTTTACAACTTTCTTTTGTTATGATTGGCAGAACACACACCACCCTTCTAGCAAAGATAATTCAGTGGATTTTAGTGTTTCATAAGATTGTAAAACAATCACTACTATATACTTCCAGAACATTTTCCCACATCCCAAAGAACCCCCTACCCATAAGCAGTTACTTACCATTCTCCCCTCCCTGATTCACTCCTGGAACTGTCATCTGTGTGGATGTCCCTATTCAGGACATTGCATAACGGCCACTAAATGTACAGGCTTTGTGTCTAGCTTCTGCGCCTTGCCATGATGTTTCCCACAAGAGAGTACTGATGAGGACTGTCTTTAGTATTTATAACTGAAGAATTTTTGATTGGATATATTACATTTTGTTTATTCATTGATCACCTGGGTCAATTTAATTTGGAGCTTTTATGAATAATGCTACTATGAACATTCATATGTAAATATTTGTGTTAGTCTAATTTTTAAAATTTAAATCTTTATTGGTACAGTATATATACACATCATCCTTGCATTCAACGTTGAGAATTTGTACCAGTATATGACATGACTTAATTCCCATTTTTTCCATTCCCGCTACCCAACCTAACCTCCCCATATACATAAGCTTTGTTTCCTTTTCTACCATCACATTTTTTCTTCCCCTGATTACATCCCATTCCCCTTTGAATATTTTCTACTTCACAATATCTATCATACATTCTAGAACTCATTTGCATCTACATTTTCTTATACCAGAGAAAATATACAACATTTACACATCTCTGACCTATTTATTTTACTTATAAGTATGTACTTGAGGTACATCCATTTGAGTATAAATGACTCAAACTTATCATTCTTTATGGCAGACTGATACTCCATTTTTATTAAAAACAAACAAACAAACAAAAAATATAACAACAAAAAAAACCCACCACATCTTCTTTATCCAGTCTTGAGTTGATGGGCATTTGGGTTATTTCCAAGATTTAGTTATCACAAACTAAGTTGCTATAAACATGGGTGCACATATGTCACTGTGATATGAATCTTGTAATTCTTTTGTGTATATTCCCAGCAGGGAAAGAGAAGAGTCAAATGGGACCTCTAATCCTAGTTTTTTGAGGAATCTCCACACTGATCTCCATAGTGGTTGTCCTAGTCAACATTCTCACCAACAGTGGATAAGAGTTTCTTTTTCTCTGAAGCCTCACCAGCATTTGTTGCTGACTAATTCTGAGATAGCAGTTATTCTTTGTAGAGTGAGATTGAATCTTAGAGTTGTTTTCATCTGCATCTTTTGAATGACCAGTGATGTTGAGTATTTCTTTATGTGCTTCTTAGCTGCTTTTACTTCTTCCTCTGAAAATTGTCTGTTCATTTCAGATGTTGATTTTTGAATTGGGTCTTTAAATGGGGGGGCTAATTTTTTAAGCTCTTTATATATTCTAAATAATAGCCCTTTGTCTGAGAAACTGCTGGTAAAGATTTTTTCCCATATTGTTTGTTGTCTTTTGCTCTGCCTGTGGTTGCTTTTGCTGTACAGAAGTTTTTTTTAATAAAATGAAATCTCATTTGTTTATTTCTTCTGCTAGTTCTCATGCTATAGAGGTTTTATTCATGAAGTCTTTCCCTAAGCTAATGTCTCCAAAAGTTTTAACTAACCTGTTTTGCAGCAGGTTTAGTGTTTCTGTTTTAACATTTAGATCTCTAATCCACTTTGATTTTAGTTTAGTACATGGTCAAAAAGATAGGTCTAGCTTTAGTCTTTAGCAGGTTGAAATCCAGCTTTTCCAGCACCATTTGTTAAAGAGGCTATTTTTCTGCCATTGATGATGTTTGGCTCCTTTGCCAAAGATGAGGTGGCTTAGTGTATCTGGAATTGTTTCTGGATCTTCTAATCTGTTCTACTGATCCTCAGGTCTATTACTTTGCCAGTACCATACAGTTTTTATCACAGTGGCTTTGTAGTGTAGTTTCAAGTTGGGGATCATAATACCCCCTGCCATGTCTTTGTTTCCTATAATTGATTTTGCTATTCTAGGTCTGTTGTGGATTATTTTCTGTAGATCTATGAAATATGCTGTTGGGATTTCAATAGGGATTGCATTGAATCTATATAATAATTGTGAGAGCATAACCATTTTGATGATGTTGGTTCTTCCTTCCCATGAAGAAGGGATGTGTTTCCTTATTGATATTCAGTCTCTTTCTCTAGGACATTGTAGTTTTCAGAGTAGAGGTCTTTCATCTCCTTTGTTAGACTGACTCCTAGATATTTCATTTTTCAGATGCTATTGTGAAAGGAATTGACTCACCAATTTCTCTTTTAATAAGTCTATTATTTGGTGAGCATATATATTTAACTCTTTTGAATATGCACATAGGAATGGAATTGCTGAGACATACAGCAAGCTTGTTTAACTTTGGGAAATTGCTAAACTGTTTTTCAAAGAGGGAGGTCCATTTTATACCAACTTCTCCACTTCCTCATCAGTGCTTGTAATTACTGTCATTTTTTATTATAGCCATTAAAATATGGGTGAAGGAGTATCTCATTGTGGTCTTGACATGTATTTACCCATAATGACTAATAAGGTTGGGAATCTGTTCAGGTACTTTGGTCATTTACATATCTTCAAATATTTTGTACATTAAACTCATGATACATATGTGATTTGCAAGTATTTTTTCCATTTGGTGAGTTACACTTTCTCATTATGGATGCTATCTTTTGAAAGTTTTAAATTTTGATACAATTTAACCAATCTATTTTGTCTTTTGTGGCTGGCTCTTTACATGTCATATCCAAAAAACATGTTTACTTAATCCATACACACAAATATTTACCTCTATACTTTCTCTTGGGAGTTTTATAGTTTTAGCTTTTACATTTAAATTTTATAATCAATTTTGTTTTTTGTTATGATATGATGGTTCAACTTTATTTTTTGCCTATTACTATCCAATTGTCTCAACATGATTCACTGAAAAAGCCCTTTGCATTTTCTTGACATTCTGTGAAGAATCAACTGAACATAAATGTATGAATTTTTTATAGTTATATTCTTCCTCTATGTGCCTGTACTTTGGCTAGCACCACAACCTTCATGATTGTCATTTCACAAGATGCTAAATTGTGCACTCTCCCATATTGTTTTTCTCAAAATTGATTTTTTGTGCCAGCTGAAATGTTGATGGTATCATTTTGAATGTATAGATTTAATTAATTCCATGATTTCCATCTTACCTATATTAAGTTTGGGGCTGGGGATGTGGCTCAGTGGCACTACACCAGCCTCACATGTATAAGATCCTGAGTTCAATCCCTGGTAATGGAAAAAATAATTAAGTCTTCCATTTGTGGACTCAAGATGTCTTTACCTTTACATAGGTCTTGTTTTAGTCCTGTTAATGGTATTTTCTAGCCTATTATATACAGGATTTATCCCTTCTTGGTTAAAATATGCTTCCTATGTATATTATTCTCTCTGATGGTGGTATAAATGGAATTATTTTCTTAGTTTCTTTTTCAGATTATACACGTATGTGTAGAAACACAGCTGATTTCTATATATTGATCTCAGTCTGCAACTTCAGTGGCCTTATTAACAGTAATAGCTTTGTATTTATTTCTGTATACAGATTTCTTAGGATTTTCTGTGAATATATGTAAGATAATTCCATCAAGTGATTGAAAAAAGAGGTAGCTTTACAACCTGGATGTTTCATTTTTTTTCTGCCTGATTTTCATTACTGACCATATTTTATAGATGGTTAAACTAAGATTCAAGGAACCTATATAACTTCTGAGGGCTTGAGTTTTAATTCTAAGTCTGATAGCCCAGTAAACTTAATGTCCCCCTAGCTCAGTTTCCCATCTGAAAATTTGGGGCACCAAACAAAGCAGTTCAAAAACCATATAGTGACAAATAGTGACATGTACTATGAAAGACATGAACAAGGTGGTCTGGGAGGAGCCTGGCACTAATCCAGTGGGGGAGGGGAGACACCTAACTTAGGAAAAGTTGTTGAGGACAGGCCTCTTTGAGGAGGCAACATTTAAAGTACAACCCCAAATTTGAAAAGGAAGCTTTTGTCAGGCATGGTGGCTCATGCCTGTAATCCCAACATTTGGGAGGCAGAGTCAGGAGGATTGCTTTGAGTTCAAGGCTGGCCTGGGCTATATAGTGATTTCAGGGCCAGCCTGAACTATAAAATGAGACCCTATCTCAAAAAAAATAAAAAGAACAAGAAGCTTTTAGCTGAAGGTCCTTTCCCTCATTTGTGAAAAAAATAGTATTTTGAAAGGCAAGAAATAACTTATTTTCCACACTAGGCTAAAGTTTAGGGTAGAAGCTAATCTATTTTGATTCATTAGTGAATCCCCAGAATTTAACATTATACCCTAAGCATTGTAACTGCTCAAGAAGTAGTTGTTGAATAAATGCCGATCAAATGGATTTATAAATCAGGCAATACGTAAGGCACCTTTGAGCCATTGTTAGAACCAAATTTCTGACTTCAAATTTACTATGCCTGAGAAGTTCATTATGTTTCACACACAGTTCATCATCAGATTGGAGATTTTGCTTTTGCTTCTGTGAGTCATCTCTGAATTCTCATAATTGATGGCATAATTGTTACTGGAGAATCTTCCTTTTAGGCTTTGGGAAACAATTGGGATAGAGTTTTGAGGGATAAGACGTTGGGTAGTATTGTGTGTTGGAGTCAGGGACCACAGAAAACACAATGGGAATTATTCATGAGTTCCTTGACTTTATCTTCTAGGTCATTAATTTTTTTCTTCAACTATATCCCTTCTGCTTTTAAAACCCTTTGTTATATTATTTTGATTGCAAGTGTCCTGCTAGCTACTTTTCAGAATTTTTTTTTTTTTTGTTCACTATTCCTTGTGTTTCTGAGATTTATGTTCCCCATGTATAAATGGATTTTATCTGTTTGTTTACTACTACTTTTAGGTGCAAAATTTTCCTCATTTGTCTTCATTATATAGCGTTTATACTCACGAGAGATTTTATTTATTCCTTGGGGCTATCAGTTAACTGAGTGTTCTCAAGGCCTTCTGTTTATGCCTCCAGACCCACTCTTCCCCACCGTGCTCAGCGACATGTACAAACCACACCAATAGCCTCCTTACACTTGGTTTCCACCGAATTCAGCCAATAGGAACTCAAGGTGGCGAGGGCTGCGAGGGAAGAATGTATTAATTCTTTCCTTTCTCTCCATATGCTGTCAGACATGTCCTTGTCTGACATCATGACAGTCCTCCCTAAATGGTTTTTCTTTGTGATTCAGATACCACCTACCTCCCTTCCCAGTCAAGACACTGCAACTAATGCTTGCATAACTGAAAATGGTCTTGTTGGTAAAGTGTCCTCAAATGATCAGTTTGAGTGTGGCCTATTTCCCACTGGGACCCCGACTGGTATTGTCAGTCAGTCACATCTTCCTGAACAGAGTAGTGAAGGCCCACTAAGCTCAGACTCATGTTCTGTAGGTAAATCAGATGGGAAGTGCCATACTAAGTGACTCGAGGGAGTTTCTTGATCTGAGATGAAGCTGCCTCTGAGTCCCTCCTCTCCATCCTGGAGCTCAGTCCTTCTTCCTAGGAACAGGTAGCATAAGAGACATCATGGATGTTGCCTTTGCTCAGATGTGGAGAGGTCTGAGGAGGAGTGGGCTGCTCAGGTGTCTGCCCACCCTTCTGTGCTTTGCTCTCTGTTCTTCATTTCTGAGCTTCCTAAGCTTCCAGGGTACTTTCCTGCTGGACTTGTGGTTATAGCAGGGAAGGAAATGATTTGCTGAGGGCTGTGCTATGTAGATAAAATAACAAGACTAGAAAATCTCCTACCATCTTATCCCTATTTAGTGTACACCTCATCATCTGCCCCATACCCAACCCAATCACCTTTTACTATTCAGGTTTCTTGCAAGTTAAAAATATTAAGTGGCAAAGCTAGCTCTGATTCCTTCTGCAGCTTCTCCTGGGTTTGGTTGGTCAAAAGCAGCCATCAGTGGGATTCCTTGGATCTACAATTGAACCTGGTTACTCAAACAGACACTTATCTTTTGCTTGTATAGATGTTCTGATTTACTTGGACAATAATTGTTTGCCCAAGGAAGCTTCCCAACTGCCATTGATTCATGTAGAAAGGGTCACTTTCAGAGGTCAACCTGTCTATCACATGAGAAAGCCTACACCAACACTATTGCAAAGGGACAAATAGGAAACTGCTGCCCTAGGGCAGGAGGGTCTAGGTCTAACCTCGATGCTATTTAGAACTATTATCACCTTGAATATTATAGAAGGTGTCCAGATGGAATAAAAGGTTTATCTACTAGGGATGCCACCAGTAGACAGCCTTCAGCCATCGGCCTAGCTAAGACATAAGAGGAAATATCTTCATCATTACTGTAAAGAGTACACTGGAGAACTGCTGTACAAACTTCAACTTTTGATTAGCTCTCAGTTTTGCAAGGAATATTATTCACAACTAAAAAGAAGAATGACTGAGAATATAGAGCAATATATACAAACCACGAGGGAGAGCAGACAGCCGTTTAGGGTGTTTGGGAAGCTGGGGAAGTAGACACCATGTTCTTTGGATCATGGCTCATCATGAAGATTCTGCATGGAGCAAGTGTTTGTAGAGGTTCTTGAGGAGCCAGGGATTTAGCTCAAGTGATACTGTACTTACGTTGTAAAGGTCCTGAAGGCAGAAAAGAATTACCTAAGATGCAGAGCAAATGTGGTTAATCTAGAGATTTCTTTACTGCATACTACTTATTCTATTTCAAATTCTAAAAATAATATGTATGTAGGATAACCATACCACAACCATACGAGCCATCAAATAATAGCTATATTTAATTTTTTAAAAAACTCATCCTATTATCATCATCATTATTGTTGTTGTTGTTTTATCATCATTCCCATGTGTCATCTGTGAAAGTGAGGCCTAGCATGGTTAACTTACTTGCCCAGGATTATGTAGATGGTCGATGTGGGTGTGTTGAGGTTTAAAACCAAAAACCTGGGGCCTGAGCATATGATTACTTGTTTCCAAGGCAGATATTGCTTTCCTCTGAGACCTCAAAAAGAGGAGAACTGGCCTGGATCTGTTTATGGAATGACAGGAATGGGTAGCCTATGGTGGTGCTTGTTTATAATTTCTCATCTTTTCTGGAAATGCAACCCTTACAGCAGCTTGAGTTATGTCATGAGTAAATGAAGCAGGTGCTCATTAGACCACCAGGCTGGTATAACTCTCACCTGGAAATTGCTGTAAGGGGAAAAGAAGATGAACAACCCTAAATGTTCACTATGAAACTTGGACAGCATTTATATTCATGCAGAGTTCATTGGCCCAAATTGCTTTAACTGTGTTTTTATGAAGCAGGAAAACGCTTCTGAGTTTGGGAGAGCAAACAGGAAAATAGTATACTTAAAATGGCAACAAAAATAATAGAAAAAAATCTCATGTGCTTTCTTTTTATGGTAGTCTCATGCACGACTGTGTAAACTGCTTCAGTGTTTTTAGGAAAATTTAATAAAAACGCATTTGTTTTGGAGATCAGACAATACCTGGTGGTTAAAGTAGGTGGAGTTCAACATTTGTGGTTTTCATGAGCAGAAAATGTGGAGGATTATGAGACATCTAAACATCCACCCCATTTGCACAGAGACAAATGAGCTTCAACAAACACAGGGAAACCATGCATTGATCCAAGAGATGCCTGAAGTTGCTGATTCATTTACTGGCTCTTCCTTGGTTACGCGTCTGCTGCCACTCACCTGAGGATAAGTGTGGGACCAAAGTTCTGATCCTCTCAAGATTAATCATTTTCCTCTTTATCTGCATCAAAGTTCTTTAAAATAGAAAAACTTCCCTTCTCAGTTGAACTTACTGAATGTTTAGATTTCGATCAATCATAGTAAATATTGACTTGAAAGGTCATGGCTTACCTGAGGGAAGGGGGTTATCATGTGAAAAATTCCTATTTGCAAATTTTTGCTCTTTCCAAAACATTTATTTTTTAAATCTTATCAATTTAAGAAAAAAATGTTTCTTCACTGTTTTACTTTATTATTTTGAAATTAGTATTTTGTGATCCTAAGTGGATTTTATAATTTGTATGTTTACTATGAGTAGAAAGTTTGGAATCACAAAAACTTGACCAGATTTTTAGATTTTTTTTTTTTTTTGCCTGACATTGAGCAAGATGTCAACCTTTATAAAATGAGATAATGACAAGACCTATATTTTGTGGTACTTATATGTTTTAAGAGATATCATCAGTATAAAGAATTTAGTTGGGGGGCTGGGTATTTAGCTCAGCAGTTCTGGCACCTGTTTTGAAAATGCAAAGGCCCAGGTTCTATCCCTGGTAACCACATACCATACTGGGTGTGGAGACTAACGCCTAGCAGCAATCAGTACCACATACCACAGTGCGGGGTGTGGTGGCTCACGCCTGTAATCCCAGCACTCAGGAGGCAGAGGCAGGAGGATTGCTGTAATGTGAGTTGGAGGCTGAGCTCAGGGCCAGCCTGAACTACAAGGTGAGATCCTATCTCAAAAAAAAAAAAAAAAAAAAAAAAGAATTTAGTTCGGTGCCTGGCACAAAAGTCCCCAATAAACATTAATAATGTTATGTAACATTTAAAAGCATAAATGCAAATTATTACATATGTTTGCATAATCTGAAAACTTTGCTAAAGATTATAGAACCCACATGAAAGTGAGCTTAACAATTTTCTCAAAAGATCAATACATTTTCAGAGTCCTTAAAGACAAATGTTGTTTGTATAGAGATAACTAGCCTTATATTTTTTGTAACGCCAAGTCAGCTTGACTTTATAGTTTAAAATGGTCAATGTATATTCACTTTAGAATCAAATCCACAGGTGACCATGCCTGGTGTAGTTAAAATTGCATGTATATAAATATATAAAAATTAAATTGATAGTATATGTTAATTAAATATGCACATGTTGTGTGTGAGCCTGTGTAAATGGGGCCATCATGATGGTAATGTACACTGCCAACCAAACAGCTGGAGAAACCCATTGCAGAATCACCTTCACATGCTTTCCAAATGCTGAAGCCTGAGCCTCACCTTGGATTTAAAGAATCAGAATTTCCATTGATGAGATCCAAATATAAGTTCTTTTTCTACTGTTATAAGTAACCAGAAAACTCGGTACACAATATCAAACATTGGTTTTCTGATGCAGGCCTGAGATCAGAGGAAGAAGGCAAAGCAATGAGATGCACCTCTCAATGGCTCCAGCTCCCTGCCTAGGGGAGGCTACTGACAACAGCTCTCTCTGTCTAAGCGTTATGATGGGATCAGATGCTGCCACAACAGCTAGTAATTTAAGAAAACAGCTGCTGGAGGTGTGTTTGGATGCCTTCCCAAGAGAACATTCAAGCAACTCTTCCCCAACCTTCCTCCCCAAATTATATAGTCTTCCTTTCAGTCAAAGACAAAATCCACTTCCCCTTTCTAATCACATCCACCACCCTTCTTTAAAGAAATCACACACAGTTCTGCTGTCAAATAGAAGTGCAGCAGAGAGAGAGGCCACCGCATGAGTCTTGACTGCATGACCTTCAGCTTGGTGTCTCCCTGGGCTACTTTCCTACTCATCACCGAGGACCCCACAGAAAGGTACTAACTTCCTGGTATCATCCAACCAAACTCCATCATTCTCACTCTGACAATCCTGCCTAAAAAGGTGTCGTTGTTTAAAATCAAAAAGCCAGAGAAGAGAGCTTTCTAAAATGTGCTGGGTGCATTTTTTCTTTCCAGAGGGAAAACCTGTTCGACTTTGGGTTTCACCACTCATAAATTATCAAGTTATTTCTCACTTAGGGCACAAATATCAGTCTGGTTGGATGTGCAGCCACACATCAGCTGAGACCGAAGAGAGCTAAATTTACAAAACATTAAATCAATAAGCATGTGTGAATAGGTAAACAGCGTGACATCCCATAACTTAATAAGGCCATGGCATTACTGTTAATCATCTGTTTTGCAACTTCTGAAGTTTCTCCTTCTAATTTTACAGTGTTTCTAGAAGTTGGATGAGTGAAGTACCCTCTATCAGAAGAGGATGATGTACTTCAAAACAGAAAATAAGAAATTATCCCAGGAGATAAAGCGATGGTGGTTCATAAGTGCTGTAAGCATTGAAAGATTCTGGATTCGTAAGGAAGAAATGATAACTGGCTCATTTTCCTTGTTTCTATTAATAAGAAGCTGGAAACAGACAGGGCTGCCAGCTGCACCTCACAAAAGCCAACCCTTCAGATGAGGAGGGGGAATAGATAGGAGCACATTAATGAAAATAGGATTTCTTCTCTCTACCCTCTTCCGGGGCTCCCCCAAAACATATTTTCAAACCTTCTTGGACAGACTGACAATCCTCTTTCATTAAAAAAATATCAGATCTTTCTGTAGGGAAGTGTTCACCCCTCCATGGATGTCCTGCTACATTTGTTACCAAACAAGTGCTACAAAGGAGAATCTGCAGTATTTGCATCAGGTTTTTTTTTTTTTTTTAGGTTTTTTGAGACAGGGTCTCACTTTGTGGTTCAGGCTGGCCCTGAGCTCAGCCTCCAACTCACATCACAGCAATCCTCCTGCCTCTGCCTCCCGAGTGCTGGGATTACAGGCGTGAGCCATTACACCCAGCACTGTGGTATGTGGTACTGGTTGCTGCTGGGTGTGAGTCTCCACGCCCAGTATGGTATGTGGTTACTGGGGATTGAACCCAGGTCCTTGCACTTGCAAGACAGGCACCAGAACCACTGAGCTAACTCCCTGGCCAGCATCAGGTTTTTACGAAGCCTAGAACTGCTGATGCCCAGGCAGAGGGTTAGAGAGGGTCATCAGCAGACAGCAGATGTAATGACTGCTCTGGGGTCATGGCAGCTCTGGGCCGAGATAGTCTTGTGTCATCGTGTAGGACTCCAGTGTGGGAACAGCCACCCTGCCGGGCAAAACCCAGAGGCCTCTGCACTTGGAGGTGCCGGGGTGGAAAGTGGGAGTGAGAAGAGAGATGGCAAACACAGCGCTGTTGGAACTGGAAGACAGAACCAACAGCCTGAGGACCAGAGCTGCTGGTGGGTTCTGGCCTCCCGGTGCACTCATCTGCCCGGCATTGAGAGCCGCTCTCCACTATTGACTCTGAAGCAAACACTGTGCATTGACTCCCTGCCCTCTCTCTCTACCACCGTTACCACACACAAACAGCTTCCAGGCAGCTTTTCAAGGGTAAGAATAGGGAAGGAAACACAAATGCATGCCACATAGGGAAATCCCTATCACATTCTTAGAAAAGCCATGTAGGGCATTTTAACATGGAAAAGCACAGTAAATCATATGGGTAACACTAGAAATATGAATACAATGTCCAAAATAAAGAGACCAAATGATCTCTAGGAAATGTGAGATAAGGCCAGTTCTTGGAGACAGAGCTGCTGCATTAGCTGACAGCTCCAGTGCCCTCCTCCAGCTTGCTGCTGCAGAACAAAGAGCAGATTCCATCTTCAGAGGAGCAGGGGCAGAAGGACATGGTCTCGGGCTTTGTCTTGGAGCCCAGCATCAGACCTGCCATGTGGAGACTCTGCTTCCAGTAGAAATCTGAATTGGTTTTGGTGGAGTTCCTACATGAGCGGTCTGGGATCTACTCTGTGGATTGGTGGAGCACACTCCTAGGCAAGTCTGGACGGGTCACAGAAGTGTGGCATCGGGATGTGACTGGTCCCTCGTCCCTCCTGGACAGTTCCTCTGATCTGCTTCAGTAGCTTTGTTCTACCGCACACTTCTCCCATGATATCTTTGCCTTGGAGCCAGATGACCATGTGCTGAAACTGTGGACGAAGCCTCTTGAGCAGCTCCAGTGTCCAAGGGAGACACACGCCCTCAGTCTACCAGCATCTATCTAGTGTCACCTGTGGCTGATTGCAGTGTTCTTGGTATGAATCCACCTAACCAATAGGCAATCCTTAGTAGAGTGGACTTCGGTCACATCTCAGTGCCATGCTTGTCTTTGTGGGCTATGTGCTCAGCGTGTGGCACAACTTGGCAGCATAGATGGCTACCAGTGTGACATAGGTGCCTGGGGCTGGTCCATTTATACTGACTCTGCCTGAGCAGATCCTGCTGTAAGACCACATACCAATAGCTTTGACGAGGAGCCTGAAGCTACCATGGCCTCAAGAGCAGTTGGTGGGGAGAGGTGCTCTTCCTCGGTCTACTCCTGGTTCTTTTTGAACAGCACATCCACAGTGTACTTGGACAAAAGGGGGCTTCAAGCTATAACATGCCAGTAACAGACTCTCACTAAATCTGAAGCTGAGCACCTGTTGGTGTTGAGACAGTGACTCTGACTGAGGATCAGAGAAAATGAACAGCTTCCTGGGAATTTCTGGAAAAATACAGGTAGACAAAGTCAGATTATCAATAAACAACTCATCTTTCAATGCCCAGATGGTGTTGCATCAACAAGCATCAAGAACTTAAAAGAAATCATGGTGTCACTTGTTTGAAGAGATAAATATGCAAAACTTTAAACCTTTTAAAGATTATATAATATATACATGTATTTGAAACAATGTGATACACCATGAGTATGCAAATTTTTCATGTTTAAAAAAAAATACTATGCATTGAATTGGGCCAGGGATTTAGCTCCAGTGGTACCATGCCTACATTAGAAGCACAAGGCTTGACTTCAATCCCCAGTACTGCCAAAAAAACCCAAACTAAAACAAAAAAACTGTGTATTGAACCAAAGACCTTTACATTGGGTTACATTCCAAATCCTTTATTTATTTTTTTAATTTTGGAGACAGTATCCCATTCTTGTTGCCTGGATTGGGCTCAGGCTCACCAATATCCTCCCTCAACCTCCCAGGTGTTGAGATTACAGATATGTAGCCCAATGCCTGGCAATTTTTATATTTTAGGAATCAGTTAATAAATAAGTCTAACTTACTAAAACAAAAAAGGAATATTGTTAAAGAACTATTAGAAAAAAATTTACCAGAAATTAAGACAATCTTTAGATTGAAAATACTTTCATTATAGCTCTCTTTTTTCTTGTTTTAAAAGATAATGACATGAAACTATAATTATAATGGTCTTATATCATGTAAAGGTGTAAATTTTATGAAACTAGCACAAGCAAGGAAATGATTTACATTAAGGAAAATTTCATTATTACTTTGAAGTTAATGTTACCATTAATATGGACTACAACATGCAAATTAATTTAAGTTATAATTGTATTTATTCATTAAATCATGAGAAAGGTAAGTGGGAAGAGACCCATAAAAGCACATATCATCATGACACTTTAAAACTCCTAGGACAGAAAGAAGATGCTGACTACACAAGAAAATTCAGAAGACTAAACTTGGTGAATGGAAAGGGGTCAAAGGAGGTGCTACTGCAATCAGACAAAACTCAGAGAAGGCAGAGGAACCACGGTGCACAGTCACATTCTCTGCTCCCAAAATCACTCAACAGATATAAAAGTCCTTTCCGTGGGATGAAAAGGGGATAGGAGAATACAGGAGTATAGTGGTAGTGCTCTCCAGAACTGAAAACTATGGAAAAGAAATACTCTCACATAGTTCTATTAGAGCCTGGTAAAATTCCTGATTTCTTATTCACTCATTGTGTCCTCCACGTACATAGAGGCAGAAGTTTCCTTTTATCTCTCCTAATGCAGTAGTAAGGCTTCCATTTTGGAGAAAGGAGAACACACAAAAATTAAGCTGATAATAGAAAAACATCTTGAAACTGTTTTTAAAATAAAGATGTCTGCATTTAGAGTAAGTATAGGAAGTTAACATGTATTTCTGACCAAAACTTCTTAGTTGTGTCTCTTTAAAGACTTGTGAGCAGCAATCTTACATACAACATGCAAGACTGCGAAGAATTCTGAGTGACCAAATGAAGTATATAGTTGCAGACTCACTGTGTAAATTGCTTCATTGTACTTCAGCTACTGCAGCTAAGATAATGTGACAGATGTCTTGGGAACTACAGTGCGATTTGCCATAAGTCATTCTTCATGGGCAGATCACTTATGCTGAAAACTTGTTAAAAGCATGGCTCCTCTGCCATCTTCTCCTGCCCCCTCCCTCCACATTGACTTTATGTATGGAGGGAGTTAGCATGATAAACTTCACCTGAAAATGGATTAGAGAATCTCAGTCATGTACCATGTAACAATCTATCAATCAACAAAGAACCAGTTTTGCAGTGATAGTCCATGAGAGCCTACTGCCTCTTGAAACATTGCTGTCTCGGTTTGTGTAAATACAATGTATAATGCTTCCACAACAGTGAAGCTGTGTAACAATGCCTTTTTCAGAATGTTAGGTAATTTCTAACTGATGCATGGCAGTTTTTAATATTGGAGTTATTACAAGAGAGATGGTTTGCCATAGTCAGAGGGTAATAGGGACAGGTACTGGAATCACATGTTGTTCTTCCAACATATGAATAAGACTAAAATAATAATCATGGGGCATATCCATCAACATAGACTAGACATGGGCTGATCTCTAGAACAAAGTACTCAGGAAACATGTGAGCAGTGTGTTAATCAGTTTTCTCATTGGTGAACATAATACCCAACACTCGCAACTTACAGGAGGAAAGGTTGAATTTGGCTCACATTTTTTTAAAAACAGGGTCTCACTTTGTAGTTCAGGCTGGCCCTGAACTCACTATGTAGCCCAGGCAAACCTAGAACTCACAGAAACCCTCATGCCTCTGCCTCTTGTATGCTGGGATTACATGTGTGAGCCACCACACCTGACATTGTGGTGTGTGGTACTGATTGCTGGTGGGCGTGAGTTACCACATCAGGTATTGTACGTGGTCACTGCGGATGAAATCTGGGCCCTTGCATTTGCAAGAGAGGCACTGGAACCACTGAGCTAAATCTCTGGCCTTGGTTCACATTTTATGAGGGTTAAGTCCACAGCTGTCTGGGTTCAAGGCAGAGCCACCATGATACAAGGACCTGGTAGAGGAAAGTTACTTAGTTCATAGAAGCTGAAAAGCTAAACAGGGAAACAACACAAGGGAGGAACAGGAGAAGGACCTTACATAGTACTGCATCATACTTGGTAGTTCTTAATCCAATGAAGTCAGCATAAAAGGACTAATGGTCCCAATCAACATGGCTTTCTCTTTTCATTTTTGATTTTTCTATGGATGGACCCCAGGACTTATGCACACCAGATGTCATAGTTATTTTTCTCTTTGTTGCTGAGACAAAATATCCAGCACTCAAAGTTATAGGATGAGAGGTTTATTTTGCTCCCAGTGTTTAGAGGTTTCTGTCCATAACTGGCTGTCTATGAGGCAAGCTGGAATTACAGAGAAGAAACAGTTCATGGTGGGCAGAAGGTTACAAAGCAACAAGCAACTTTTTCTATCCTTTATAACTTATCCAGGCTACTTAGGGAGAGTAGCACTCACACCCTTAAATACCCTTAATCCTAGCATTGTACCATACATTAATCCCCACATCACACACTGTATATCTAGCCCACTCTGAAAAACCCCACATATGACTGCAGAAAGCTTTGGGTGGAATTTATTCATAACTATAAAACCAGGAAAACACACTGTTGTTGAGCTACATCTCCAGCCTGATCAATATTATGTTAAAAAGCAATGCCATGGAGTACTGAATGTTTTTCTTCCTTTGATCAAAAAGAAACTTTCCTAACACTCCCAATTTGGTAGTGAAAATTAAATTTGTCCTTAGTTGGGGGAAATCTCAATGCCATCTGATAATTGTGACTGCATTATTCAGACTAATTAATAGTGACAGACAACCCTGAAATCCCTGGGGTTTAACATAGTGAATGTTTACTTCTCACTCTTGTTGCAGCCTAATATTGGCCAGGCAGAGCTCCATTTTCTGTGACACCTGGAGCACATGTTCCCTAAGGTTACCTCCACCAGGAACAGTGATGGGGAACTTGTCCAGCTCATACTTACTTCAGTCTGGAAGAGGGACAAGCAGAGACCATTGGCAAACATAGTTGCATGGCCCTAACTTAACTGAGATGGGAAATGAAGAGTGTAAAGTGACGGTACAGCTAATCTCAGGGGAAAACTATATCCAAATGAGCTGTGTCCAGCATGATTTTTTAGAGGTACTTCCATGGAGAGAGCACAAGTAAACAGTAAATACAGTCTGTCCCTGTACCTAAGTGCAGCTCTCAGGCCGTACTTTAAATAAGCACTCGCTTATTTTAGCAAGGCAGCTGTACTGCATTCTGATTCTATATTTTAAATTCTTAATTCTGTGGGCAGAGTATGTGTTGGTATGCTTCCATTAATCTTCTGATGTTCTGAATCATATATTTCTTACTCTTTGCTACATTTCTGAGTCTCAAGGCCTAGTGCTTTCCTTTCAGCTTTGCTTCAGTTGGAAGGCTGTTTTTAATGCCTCTTAAAGGATTATCCTATATTATTTAAGAAATCTTCAAGATTTCTAAGTTGAAGCAGTTGTTGCAACTCAGCAATAAAATAATCAGCATGCACCAGACTGTTGATCTTGTGTTGGAATCATAAACATCCAGACATTGACTAATGGTGCTTGGGAACGCTTTCCCACAAGCTCATCAGACATGTCTGCAGTAGTGCAGCCAGAGAACTGAGAGATCCTATTACAGTAATTATGTGCTACATGGGCAGTGGAAGCATAAAACACACTGTTCATTGTGCTTTAAGACTTAGCATATAAGTGTACCAATAAGTGGCTTGTCATCAGGTCATTCAATTTGTTTAAGTACTAAGGTTTTGTGCTTGTGGTTATGTTCATTTAATTACCTGTAATACCCAAATATGGATTTGTCCTGAGTGTTATTTTCCAATACTTTTTAGAAAATCATTGCCTCTGTATCCTTGTTAAACAAAGTGATGTGCAGGCCTTTAGCGAGACTGTTCTGAATTGTTTTAGAAATGCCCTAGATGCTCCTGTATTTGCTTTCAAGAAAGTTAAAGGGACCAAACCAGTAGTTTATAGTAAACTAAATGTATAGGAACACATAGTTTAAACATTTTTACTTCATTTTACATGTGTGTAGATAATTAAATTATTATTTTTAAAAGAGGAAATTAATTTATTAATTAATTGCTGATTAATTTTCAGCAATGTGGACACTGAAAAGGCTAAGTTCATATCGACTATCTGTACATTGCAGAACTGTGAATTTATATGGGCACTGCCCATTGCCTCCAAAGCTGACCTAGTACTTCACAGGTTGTAGCTTCCTGTTTTTATGAACTGCATGAAAATGTTGCTGCCTCTGAGTACAACAGTTTTATGTACTTATGAAAAGGGGGCCTAGATAGAAGAAATTTGTTTTCATTTCCTTTTCTTCCCAATATATTGTTTTAAGCTGACCAATTACCACTTATGACATCAAATTATTTTTTATTTAAACTACTTATGCAGATTTCTTTCTTTCTTTTTTTTTTTTTTAGGTTTTTTTTGAGACAGGGTCTCGCTTTGTGGTTCAGGCTGGCCCCAAGCTCAGCCTCAAACTCACATCACAGCAATCCTCCTGCTTCTGCCTCCCGAGTGCTGGGATTACAGGCGTGAGCCATCACGCCTGGCACTGTGGTACGTGGTACTGGTTGCTGCTGGGCGTGAGTCTCCACGCCCAGTATTGTATGTGGTAACCGGAGATTGAACCTGGGTCCTTGCGCTTACAAGACAAGAGCCAGAACCACTGAGCTAACTCCCTGGCCCACTATGCAGATTTCTTTATTGAGTGTATATAGAAAGAGTGAGGTTAGCCACATGTAACATGTAACTGACAAAGAAAGGGCTTTTCAAATCTGTTTCTTAAGGAAATAGTGACATACAATAGTATTAGATTGGTTTGGAATCAGATTTCTTGGCCCCAAATTCCATCTCAGCCACCTACATTCTATGTAACTTTTTCTCTCTGACTTTAAGTGTCTTAATCTAGAAAGTGAGAAAAATAATATTGTGTAGCTCACACTGTCATTGTGATGAATGAGATTGTCTTCATGAAGAATTTAGCATAATTTTGCAATTAAAGTTAATGTTTATTTTGCATGCAGTGAAAGGAGCTTAACCAGGTGCTGTCCAAGGTCCTGAGATGAGCGCTGAATCATTGATCATGGCACAGAATACAAACGATACCAGTGGCTTGCCTAGAATCTAGCAAAGAGCTGGCCTTCCACATCGTGAAGCTGTACTTAAGTGAGTCATCATTTTGACTAAATTTAATTGAGTACAGTGACTAACTGATTCACAGAAGTTTTCTGATTAGATTAGATACTGTCAAAGCAACACTTGATTGGACAATTGCTTTGACTTGTTTGTAACCTTCCTCCATGTGCTATTTTAATTGAGAAATTAATATCTTCATAGACACATCTTAACTTAAAATTAAAACATACAAAATGTTTTCATTAATGAGTCTGTCTTCTGAGAACAGTTTTTATACAAAGGAACAAATGGCTAGCTGGTACTAAACTTTATTTCTGTTTACCATCAAGGCATATTACTAGTCTGTATGCTAGTAAGATACAAAATAAATTCAAAAAAACCCTTTATCATTATAAAACACACAAAAGACATGTGAATTATTTTTTTATTTGGGGCATATCTGATTTGCTATGTAAAACAGTGTAAGTCTCCTTGGGTAGTGTGAGCATAATAACAATAATGTAAAATTTAAATTATATTCTATAAAATTATTTACACCACCATTTGATATCTAAGATTTCATTTGCCTCATAAAGGGCATGCAAAGCCAAGAGTGAAGCAGTCTGTGCTAAGGTCAGTACACCAGAAATAGGCATCCACATACTTCCTCTAGTTAGAGGATGATTGAATAGTGTTTTATTTAAGAACTAATAGGACTGGGCCAGGGATTTGGCTCAGTGGTTCTGGTGCCTGTCTTGCAAGTGCAAGGACCTGGGTTCGATCCTCAGAAACCACATACAATACTGAGTGTGGAGACTCACGCCCAGCAGCAATCAGTACCACATACCACAGTGCCAGGCATGGTGGCTCATGCCTGTAATCCCAGCACTCTGGAGGCAGAGGCAGGAGGATTGCTGTGATGTGAGTTGGAGGCTGAGCTCAGGGCCAGCCTGAACCACAAAGCGAGACCCTGTCTCAAAAAAAAAAAAAAAAAAAAAAAAAAGAACTGATAGGACTGTGGATGCATCTCAGTAGTATAATATGTGCTTAGCATCCAGAAGGCCCTAAGTTCAATCCCACCACCACATGTGCACATGTGCTCACATGCACACATAAACACACACGTTTCCACTCAAGATAGGGTAATAAAGTTACAGGGAGAAGAGAGAATATAAAAAGAGGCAAGTCAGTGAGAGGGTAAAAGAAATGCAATCAAGGAAAACTTAGAGAAGGCAGGTCAGCCCTAGTTTGTAAATCTCTTTGATGGAATGCTAAAAAAGATTGATTTTACTGAAAGAGACAGGGGTGGAAGGAGACACTGTGTAACCTCCTGTCAATGACTGACTCCCTCTGAATGTAAGGTTTTCTCATATACCTGTGAGGATGGTAAAGTACCAGCCATGCTAATGAAGAGGGATAACATAGAAGTAAGGTACCTTGCATTGTTAGGGACATGGTGAGTTCTTGATATTCAATGCCAGGTTCAAATTTAATTGCAAGGGAACCCTTAAACTCTTAGGAGGGCTTTGCACTAAATCCAGTAAATTAGAAGTTTATTGGCTATTAGATATTGTAAAGTTTCCCCTGATGCTTCCAATGTGCAGCCAATTAAAACACAGTAAATTAGATAAATATTATATTCTTTCCCTTTTCACAACCCTAATATGTCTGAAAGGAGGCTCAATTTTGGAATATACATTATCTGATAGGCACCCTAACTGTGTTATGTTTATCTATTAACTTATAATGGCATGAATATTATAGCCAATAGGTTGATAAGCTACTATATATTAAACTGTGCTCAATAATCAAGATTCTTCCAGATATTATATTACAATTGATATAACTTTTATACTTCTCTACCTCTTTTATAAGACTGTAAGCTCCACCGTCACAAGGTATTTTCTCTTCCCCAGCTTTTATTCCTAGACCCTAGAACTGTGCATGGCATATAGAAGGTATTTATAGTAAATGTTAGTTGAATGAATAAATAACAAGTCTGAAATTAAGAGGATAATCACACTCATATATTAATATCACATGTTCTCTTTGCCTAAAATAATGTCACCCCAAAAGATCAGTGCCTACTGATCAGTGACCATAGGGTCAAATATGCACAAATGTAATAATTTTGTCAAATTACATATATAATCCCCTAGAAAGACAAACATTCAAAACTGAGCCAATAAGAAATACAAAATTTGAAGATGGTGAATTAGCAATTTCAAATTCCCCAAGAATAGTGAACTAACAAGATAATCTCAGGCCCAAATGAGTTCCTTGGTCAATTCTATAAAATTCTTAAGGAAGTACTTATACTATTCACAAACTCTTCCAACAAACAGAAGATAGCATACTTCTTAACTTATGAAGCCAGGTTTACCTGTGTCAAAACCAATCACCAGATCAATATCCCTTAAGAATATAGATATTAATATCCTCAACAAAAGAATAGCAAGTTAAATCTATATTTAGAAGTAGACAGTGTAACCCAGTGAGATGTATCTCAACAAAGCAACCTCATTGAAAACACTTCGATTCCTATAATATAGCAAATTATAAACTAAGAGACACACATCACATGATCTTCAGAAAAAGGAAATCTAACACCTTTGCACAGTGAAGACACAGTTTCCATATACAGAAGGGACCAGGTGTACTGCTGACACTGTGAGGAAATCTTTGCTGCCACCAGTAAGCAAACACATCTTGAATAAAGACTAGCATTTTTTCAAATTAGAAGAAAGAAAAGGAATTGAATTTAGAATTAATATCTGTATCAGTAAGAAAGGGAAAACTGCTCAAGAATTTTTATAAGTGCCCAATGCCATCTCTATTTAATAAATATCCCAGGAAAATATAAAAAGCTAAGGACCTGTGTGTGACAGCTCATATCTGTAATCTCAGCTACTCAGGAGGCTTAAGCAGGAAAGTTGAAAATTTGAATTGAGCCTAGGAAAGTTGGTGAGCTCCTATCTTAACATTAAAAATAAAAAGAGCTGGAGTAGAGTCTAGTGCCAAGCCCCCGGGATTTAATCCCCAATACTACACACACACACACACACACACACACACACACACACACACACACACACACAGTGACTCATGAATCTTGACATATCCACTCCTAATAGAATGTATTTCCAGAAATTTACTGCAGCCATCTAGTGGGAAATGTGCAATAAGGGAAGGAAGGAAGGGCAAGAGGGAGGGAGAAAAGAATTCATTAGTCTCACATTTTAGAACTTGCAAAATTTTCATTCTCAAACTGTTCAGACATTCCAGAAATTCAAGTATGTCTACTAACTCATCACCCAGTTTTATGTAAGAAAATGTATCAGTTGTGGCACAAAATGACTCATGTACTGAAACAATTTAGTAGTGCTAGGGACAAGGATTCTTTCACTGCTATTATTTTAATGCCCAGAAAAATGCTTTGTTTGGAGCACATTGCAGGAAGACATGTCTTTTGAGTGTCAGATTTCATATACCTGCATCTTTTCCCAGTCCCTTACCTGTCATTACATGAAACTTTTATGACTACTGCAGACAAAGGGCAGAAACACAAAGAAAAGAAAAGAGAGATGAGTTAGGTAAATAACAGGTCAGCAGTTTCAGCTCATCTGAGAAATTCAACTCTCAGACTCCAGATTGCTGAAGAGGCTGAATTCAGGAGTCACTGGGATTGGTAGTCAGAAATAAGAGCTTTCGTTTCCTGCATGCCCTGCTGTTAGTGGAGCTAACCTTGCTTTAACTACTGAACAAATTACAGAACCTCACAATATTCTCTTAGTCTACTTGACTCTGCTTCTTTACCTGGTAAATGAATCTCTGATGTTGGACTCTTTTTATATAAAGCATTGCCACAGAACATTTTAGTGAAACACAATTGTAACTTAGTCTGTAATAAAGATGGAATACTTCAGGAAAGGACAGGAGAACTTTATATTTCTCTACAGCTCTAATAACCTACACTTACAAAAACTTACTATGTACAAGAAATGCTTTAAATATTTTACTTAACTTGGGATTTAACCATCCTAGAAACCTCAGAAGTTCCATATTTCATCTGTAAGATGCAGAAAATAAGATTTCTACATCACAGAATTGTTGGAAATATCCTAGACCTAAGAGAAGCACTCCACACATTAACCCTAAAGTTAGCTTTTAAATGTTAGCATAATCTTTCATTTTTTCCTCTCATTTCTAGCTCCTTTCTTCCTTTTTGATAGCATCACCAAAGCCATAGTCACGTATACAAAATCTGTTCATGCTCTAGGATGCTGGAGCTAAGGTTAAGGAGTCCATTGGCAAAGGTTTTTCAAAGTCCATATTAAGGTCTGGATGGTCCTTTCAACCTTTGCAGAAGACATGCAAAATGGAGATAATATTTTATTCCCAAAGACTTTGTGACTCCTTGAATTACCTGAGAAGTAAAAGAAGGCCTATTGTCACTCTAAAGGAACTGTAGAGGTTCAAAGTAATTGATCTAATGAAGAGGAGTAGTATAATTTAGGCTGCCATTTTTGACCATTGTTTCTAGGTTCTAGCTTATACTGAGGGCAAACTGTGTTGAAGAAAAAAAAAAAAAAAACACAAGTTGTTTTTTCCTGAGACTGTTGGGGTCAAATTTTTCCATTTATCAAAGACACATCCTGAAACTGAGCTGGTGGGATCAGTAGGAATTTCCCGTGGGGCTATATGAGGCCTGCAGAGAGCAGAGGGAGAAGACTGGGTCTGGGATCTCCAAGGCTGCCCCTTCAGAAGGAACAGGACTGGAGCATCATCCCAAAGGCCCGAGTTTCAATTCCCTTACCCCCTAGGTGGCTCACCATGTCTCTGGTGAAATGGTGGCACCAGGCCCGTTATTTCCAGTGTCTCTCCATATCCTGTGGCCCACTGAGATTCTTAAAGGCCAGGAGAAGTCTCCTGCTGGATGAATCTAACAGTTCAGGAAACAGTATTCCACCCATCTTCCCCATTAATAAAAGATTTTGACAATTTTGTGGAAGGTTGTCTTGTGAAACAAAATATTAAGAATAAAAGTATCAAAGTGAAAGGTACAGAAGGCTTTAGATTGCGCACACATGAAACACAGGTCTGCGTGGTGTGCAGAGCTGTCTTATGCACAGCAGAGCCTAAATGCTCCATCCCATGACCAGATGATCTTGTCACGAGTGCTTCAAGCTGCAGACAGCCTAGCGAGGGTTAACGCTCCAGCCTGTAGTCAAAGCGAGTAACCAGGACAAGAGCAAAGTGGAGCTCAGGACTCTACCCCCGAGCTGCCTCTCCAAGAAAGTGTTTCCACATCAGGGTCCTCACCCAGGTTCTCAGTGTCTTGAACAAAGAATGGAGCAGGACATCAAAACCAGATGCACGGAAAATGAATGTCTACTCCAGAGGGAGGGACAGCCAATGGGAAGAACTCGCAGCCCTGAAGGGGCTCGGGGTTGAGGATTCTCAACAGTAGGATGTGGGCCGGATTCAGGGGTGCTCTGAGGTTTTACTCTTGCTGATGAGTCACTTTACTCTGCTCCCTGATAGGTGGTGGAGTTTTTGACCTTTTGTGGCTCTTGGATGAACTTTTATGAATCCCAAATCCCAAGACAGGAAGGTTCAGATGGCACAGTGACACGGTAATGAGGGCCCGGGTGGCCATGGGCTGCTGGACACTCAGGCTGGCAGTGGGTGGCTCACTGTGTGTGAGCGGGGCTACCCGACTCGCTTCTCCTTTTGTGTTTAGACTGGGATATCCTGAGCCTGAGCTAAAGTCTAACTAAACAGGTCAACCCAGCCCAGAAAGCAGGCTCCAAGGCAATCCCTCCCACCTCTCTACAGCTGTCTCGGGTACCTCCGGCCTCATCTTCACAGGGTGTTTTGCAAGGGGACTGGGGAGAACTCTGTCATCCTTTTTAAGGGCTCTACCCTCATGAACTAAGTTGTCCCTAAAAACTTCATCTCCTGATATCATCATTTTGAAGGTTAGGATTTCAGCAAATGCATTATGGAGCAGCACATTCAGTCCATGTCAATCTAATGGCAATTAGGATGTGGGGAGAGGCAGGGGTCTCCAGCATCGTCATTCCTCTGTGAGTGAGTTATGCTTGCTGTTCCTATTCCCAGAATACTTCTCACCTCCATCTACACTGTGCCTCAGGCATCGACTCTCTCAGGAGATTCCCTTGACCCTGGGCTGAGCTCAGTGCCTCTGCATTTCCCAGCATCTGGCAAATGTTATCCTCTCTTTATGTCATGCAGCAAATTCTGTCCACTGCTCTATTCCTCCAGGACCTGAATGCCTCCTCTCACAGATGAGGGGCCCTCGCTGAGTGCTGAGTGTGGAACACAGCACCCAACTCGACATGGTAGAACAAGAATGCTAAATCCAGGGAGCGAGTGACAGAGAGTAACTAAGCAGGGAGACAAACGTGCTGGGGACTAATGACTTTGATTTCAGTTCTAGTGAATTTGAAATGACGGGTGAGATGTTTAGATGTACAAGAGTGCAGAAGTGCAATGTCAGGACTTGGGATGGAGTTCTGTTTCCCTCAGGAGTGGTTAAGAGTGTGGAACTTGATGGCTTAGGTTCACAGCCCAACCTGCCACATGTCAGCTGTATGATGCTGGGAACAACATCTACGTGCTTCAATTTACTTATCTTAAAGTGGTGACGATAATAGTAACTTGTTGCTAGATTGTTGTGGGGATCGTGCAAGTGAATATTTATAAAGCACTTGGAAACGTCTTTGTGCAGAGTAGCTGCTAAATAAATGCTGGTTTTCATCTGTCTGTCATCTGGGTTGTTAACAAGGCCTTTGATGTAACTAGCTCTGGGCTTCGAGTTCAGTCAATGTTAGTTATCGTTGTTGAGCACAGATTTGATACTTGGGTTCTCAGTAACAGATGTGTGAAAAGATGGGATGAGAACAAAGAGCAAAAAAGATGAGAAGGACAGAGAGGAAGAGAAAGAAAAAGTCATTAAAATAAAACATCAAGATTTGTTGAATTGCTTATTATCGAAGAATATAGAATGAAAGTCACCAAACTGATAGAAGAAACAAAAATAAATTAGAATATTTTACAGCTAGAAATTGCTTCAGATAAGTCATTCCCAAAGCGTACCAGCAGCATCAGCATCACTTGCTAATCACTGCTGAATAAATTCCTGCAGATGTGTAGTGGCTTCAAATAACACACATTTGCTGTCTCCTAGGCTTCAGGTCAGGAAGCCAGGTCCAGCTCCCCCTCAGGGATTCCCAGTTACCGTCAGGTGTTGCTTGGGGCCAGGGTCTTGCCTGAGGCTCAGGGCTCCTTCCGCCTCACTGAGGTTGTTGGGAGAACCCAGACCCTTGCAGTTTAGAGGGGGGTGCTGGGTGGAGAGGAGCAGCCTTCTTTCCGCACGCGGCGCGGCCTTGCACACTGAGGCCCTTGCTCCTTCCGCAGGTCAACATCTCCTCCACGTCTGTCTCCAGCGTTGTAATCTTTCCTTTGGGCAAGGTCTGGACCTTCTTTGCAAGGGCTCATCCCGTTCTCATTTTTCTCCTTCTAAACTTGTTTTGCGTGTTTCCCTGTTGTTCCTTTCTTCTCCCTTTCTCTTTCCTCGTTCTCTCCTGCACAGGAGCGGAAGGCTGGGCACCCGTGCACCGGCCCTCAGGATGACAGGAGCACACCCCGTCAGGATTTCACCTTTTCCATGACACAGTGCCTTATTTACTATAATGATCTTATATGTTGACTCTTTCACAAGCATGAAACAGCAGTGCATTTATATTAATTTTCTTTCTATTGCTTTAAAAAAATAGGTCATTGAGAAGTTTGTGAGTATGTCACAGCAGCCCCATAACACCTGTGCTTCAGCTGTGTGACCGCACACAGAGTGGCTTTTAGGAAGGCGTACATGAGGTCACAGAACTCACTGTAACACTGACAGCTGCCTCTCTCACAGGCCGGTGACGGAGCTCCTGTCTACAAAACAGAGTAACCGGTGTGCTAGGTTGTAAATTAGTTATGATTATTTTTTCCCCCTGTCAAAGAAGGTATTGAGCTATGTAATATTATTCAGTCTTTCCAGCTCTAGGACTTTGGTCCTTCTAGAGTCTAGGGCTCCTCTTTCACTGCTGAGATGGGAGGCTAGGGCTGGCACAGGGCAGGCGCCAGTAAGGAGACCGGAAAGCATTGACTCCAGGATCTCCTCGGCAAGCCAGTGCCCGCAGACCGCAGGCAGCACCCAGAAAAACTGCAGCACATTAGGTGCTTCTGAGTTCTTGAAGTACATTGAAAGTTTCCTGTTTATGGTAAGGCGTGTCAGAGGGAAGGGACTCCACAGATCCTCACTGCTCCGGCTGGGTACAGTTACGGCCCAAGGCAGATGTCCAGCCTATTCGGTTTACTGTGAGTTTCAAGTGCCATTCCACTTTTGTGCCTGAGGGGAGAAAGGCGTGGTAACATCCAGGGATGTTAACATCCAGGGATAGGCGGAAGAATCCTAACGGGCTGAAAGAAATCCAGTTTGATCTTCCCTTTTCAATGACAATTCTCTTAGCCCTCAACATTCAGAACACTTGTGACCAACAGTAAAAGTTCTTTTTCTGTATTATTTATGGTATAAAGTATGCCAAGCTAAGGAATATGCTTTTCTTTGTGCTGGAGGATCCTCAGAGCTACTCCTCCTACACTAGCTCCCAACATCTAGCTGAGGACCCAACCCAGGGCTCCATGCATGCTAGGTAGGTGCTGTACCCAAGAGCAGCATCCTGAGCCCCTCCACTCTCTTTAAATCCTTGATTTTGGATTGGGCTAGGAGTAGCCTAATAAAATATGGAGTCTCTAGATATTGTATGTAACACCCAACACATGCGTTTTCATCTGCTCTGCAAATGGTGATAATTTTTTAATCTCTTATTATATATTCCCAGATTGCCAGTTGTATAATTAGATGATTTTAAAATGATAGATTAATTTATTTTACTCATTATATCATTTCTTTGATGTAGGGATGGACCAATAAAAATAAAGACTCCCTCTTAGATTTATGTTTTTGTTTTCCAGATTGGGTCACATTAAAATAATACCAAGATGGTTTTTGAGGACAGTGAATTGCAAAGCATGATCCACAGAAATCAGAAAGTTGTGGAGACCTTTTCAGAGGGTCTACAAGGTCACAACTAATTTCATAAAAACTCTAAGAAGTTGTCTTGCTTTTTTTAGTGCTGATATCTTCCTTGTTAGTGCAGAAGCAAACTGCTAGTCCTTGAGTCCAAGTCAAGGGAGTGTACCGCGTGGCACTAGTTATCGTGTTCTTCCCCGTCATGCACTTAGAGTAAAAAGAGAAAAAGCAGTTTCACTTACGAATATCCCTGGTGAAGCAGTAAAATCATTAACTTTATAGTATCAGCCCTGTAGCCACATCACTTTAATCTGTGTGAGAAATAAGAAGTGCACATCAATGGCTGTATCTTCAGTGAGGGTCTCCAGGTGCTGCAGTAATGCAACTGGTCAAGCTAGAAGGTGAGCTGGCTACGTTTTGTTTTCACAGAACACTATTTTAAATTGCAAAAACAAATGATGTTGAGTATGACTTCTTACAAAGGAGCCATCTAAGGCTATCACAATGCAGAACTATAGATATTATTTGCCAAGGATGATATTCAAGCTTCAAATGAAAACTGGAGATTTGTTTGCTATCATGAGCTGAAAATGCTGCAAGCACTTTTTGGTGATATTAGTGAGTATGAATTTTTAAAGGATTGTAGAGTGAAATATTCTAAGAGTCTGAAGATCTATATCTCAGTGACCTATTTGCCAAATGACTAATAGGTAATGTTTAAAAAAATAAAAGATCAAGAATGGGTAAAAGATCACTTACCAAAGAAGTAAAACCAGTGCCTTTCACCATGAGGAAGAAAAAGTTCATTGAAAGGTTTGATTCTACTTTGTAACCAGCCTATAAGAATCTTTCATATGTTGAGTTTTGTTGTAGTATCAAAAAAGAGTACAACTAAATTAAACTTTATTAGAACAGTCCCTCCTTTATGAGCTAACATCTAGGCAAAGGCAGATTTTTGTCTAGATATTTCAGTCTAAAGCAGTTTATTGGAATAGACTGAATGTAGAGGCAGATAAGAGAGTCCAGCTCTCTTCTACTGACCCACATGTTAAAGAGATTTGCCAAAATTACAGTTATGACAATAATTTGTTTTGCTTTGGAAATATATTTTTCCACAACCAAAATTTAATTATGTCAGAATATAACTGGTTTAATATTTATAAATGAATGCAAGTAAATATTTTTAAAACATCTGAATTTAAATTTCCAGTACACTATGTATTCATATATACAACCCATAAAAACAAAAGCCTTAGCCAGTTATGATGGCACATGCCTGTATTTCCAGAATTCTAGGAGGCTGAGGCAAGAAGAATGCAAGATCTCCCCCACCTGGGCAATTTAGCAAGATTCTCCATTAAAATAAAAGTCATATTGCTCAGTGCAAAGGCCCTGGGCTTAATCCCTAATACAAAAATAAACAAAAAATATCATTTAGTATCCTGGCTAATTTTAAATGTTTAAAAGCTTAGCTGGTCCCTGAAATGAAAATGTTTAAGATTCACTGGCTAAAAGCTCCAAATTAAATTTTAAGATATAGTTTTCAAAATATGGACTCTGACCCACCTGCCTCAGGATTATTAAAAATAATATGGATAGTAGTCACCTCTTCTTCATGGTTTCTTAATGGGTTGAGTTTTCCATGGTTCACCATTCTACAAAAATATTACACAGAGAATTCCAGAAATAAACAATTCATGAGTTTAACTGCATGCCATTGTGAGTAGCCTGATGAAAGCTCATACTGACCTACTCTGTCCCACATGCTACCCACCTGTTGACCACTTGGACACCATCTTGGTTATCAGGTGGACCACTGTGACCTTGCAGTGCTTGGAGGTTGTCCCATACTATCATAGTTCGGGTGTTTGCTGGGGGTCTTGCAATATCCCCTTAGATAAGGGAGACTGTTCTGTTAATATGTGTTAAATGAATGTTCCTGAATGCCTTCCCATGTTCCTGAAGTGAACCCTGATATTTTGGGCATGAGAAGCACTCACATTTGAAAAGCACTTCATTTGGATGTACCCATAGGCTCCTGCCCAATGAAGAGTCTTGGAAATCAGGTCCAGATTAGCTATACTTTTCTAAAGATCTTGGATGATTCTGTTAGCTTCTTTGAACTCCAGTTTTCCACACAATGAACTGGACCTGTGAGTGTTCAGTCATAAAAGTTTATTCAGAGAACTTCTCAGAAAAAGCTTTAAATATCCCACATGTTGACATTTCTTAAATTGCATGTCTTAAAATAATTGACTAAAGCATGTGTTGAAAAGTGTTATCCTTAACATTTACAAATAGTTTTTAAAGTAATCTTTTAAGACTTTAAAGTAGCCTGGTGACCTATTATCTATTAATTCAAAACCTCACAGTAGACCTTTTTGTTTTAAATGCACATAAACTGAGTCCTAAGCTCAAAGTTCACTGCAAAAAGAAGGCAAAACCCTAATGGAGAGACCAAAAGGAAAATACAAAAATGAAACATAGACTACCTCAGCAAATAAATAAATAACAGTATGCAACTCAGATATAAAGTGAATCTGAAGTGCCAAAGGCCTCTAAAGAATGAAAAGCTTTTTAAAATGAGAGATGATCTTTCCTGCCTGGGGGTTGCATAAGGAAAGAGATGTACAGTTCCTTTCAAGTTCTACTAAACCACAAAGTACCCAAAGCTCGCTTGCAAGCAGTCCTTCAAGAGCTTTCAAAGCTAAAAGCAAAAACCTTAAACTAATGTTTGCTGAAACAAATACCCATTCAAGAAAGCTCACTGCTGTGGGGTTACTATGTCCTCTCTGCCCTTCTTGGGAAAGGGCAGAGCTTTCATTTTCTACATTCACTGCTAGTAATAGATCTACCATAACTGGCAGCTCCTTCTAGGGTTCCACTGTATGTCCTTCCTCTATATTTCTGTCATGGCTTGTCTCTAGCTGTCCCCCCAAATCCTCATGTGGGCATAGGTGGACTTTACAGAAGGATCTGAATCTAGGGGTGTGTGATGCTGGGATTAATAAGTGTGTAGTTCTCAGATTAATGGTATGTGATTAATAATTTAGCTCATTGAGTGGTTTGGCATTGTTACAGGTGTGCATTTAGTCCATTGAGTGGTTCGGCATTATTACATGTGGGAAGACCCACTGTGGGTGTAGGTAGCACCACCCAAAGGATATGTAGCCTGCATGTGAAAAAGAGGCTGCTGCTTCTCTACCACTTTACTGCTCTGCTGCCTTCTGCCTGCCATAAACTCTCTCCTCTGCCATGACACCTTGCCTTGGGGTTAGCCAACTTGTTTGCAAGCTGTGAACTATAATAAACCTTTCATTCTTTAATTTTGTGTGTTGAGCATTTTCTTCAGCAATGTTAAAAGTAAGACAGACCCCTATGCTGGTATAACATTTTAAGTCATGGCAATTATCCTTAAAAAGAGAATTATATTTAATATTGATGGGTCACGTGGATACAGTCTTTCTATGTCAAACACTTAGTATTGCTCATAATTCTATGAGGCAGTGCTGTGGGACCTATTTACCATGAGGAAGTTGGGCCATGGAGAGGTTGAGTAACTTCTGGAGCATCACCTAGAAGGTAGACAACATTTGAATTTGGATTTCATCTCATGACAGAATGGTTCTAGGACTTGAGTTCTTAAGAGTTACCTTATTCTGATAGACACTAGAGCTGAGCTGATGCTAAAGATGCCATAGTGGGCTTGCAGCTGTCTAATTAATGAGGAACATAATATATTTTGGTGGTACAAGCCAGAGTCCCGCTCTTCTAGGCATGGTCAGTCTGCTGAACCAGGGCTTAAAGAAAAATAAGTCCTTCCTATCTTTGGGCAGTATCCCCTCCCCCATAGCTGTAACTCCTTGTTCTGGTACAGATACAATTGACAACTAGGACCTGTAAGCAAAGTTTATGACATTCTGGTCTCATGGACTCATAAGACACTGTCTTCTTTCAAGGAAAAGTTACAAAACTACCCTGTTCCTTTTCTAATAAACTCACTTGCTGTCTCGTTAGAAAACCCAGCACTTTGAACACAATGTATGAAAGCTGGAACTTCTCTGCTATTGCTCTTCCTTTGAACAGGAGTCTCTTAAGATGTTGTACACCTAGAAACTAAAATAGAGTTCTCTGATTTCAGTCAGGGGTGTCTCTAATCTCTTGTATTCCTGAAACACACAAGCCCCCTTTTGCAACCATTGCTGGATATTAAATTCTCTCTGCGCTTTGCTCTTCATGCTGCAGTTACAGTCAAGTTTTTCCCCAATTTTAAGGCATTTTCTTCTTGTTTGGATGGAGACCACCATCATAGATCTAGCCCTGGGGTCCTTATGATCATCGCTAATTCTTTTTACACCCTAATGATGCCTTTCAGCCAAATAACAAAGGAAGATTTAAAAAACAAGAAATAACCACTGCTTCCACTTAAATAACTTTAACTATGAAAAAATTATAGATAACCTAAGCCATTTTTTAATGATTCCATAGGCAAAGGTTCATAAAAGTACAAAGAATAAAGAAATGTATTTTTATCATACAATTTCAAAGGTCCATTATAAACTGATTTTATAAACTCTCTTTTGGGTTTTAAAAAATGAAATATGTGAAATGTACAAATACATGTACTATATACATGATTACAAGCAAAATACCATATAAATATCATGTACCTTCTGTCCAGCTTGAGAAAAGGATCATGATCTTTAGCTTTTCAGATAACTTGTGGTAGAGAAAGGGCCACTACCACAAGTGGTTGGAGGATTTGTGGGGTTCCCACTGCCTTGCTAAGCCACTCTTAGGTTGGTGAGGCTGGAAGGCAGGAAGCAAGCAGGTGGCCAGTAGCTCCCAAGCCAGGGCGAAGAGCCAGGTTCTCTGGATGTCCACTCCCTGCACTGTGACCTTCTGCCTAGAAGGGATCAGTGGGGAGATGCCCTGCAGAGGGATGACACAGCCCATTCACATGTCACAAGCCCCGCTGAAAGGCTAATACTCTGGAGTCGAAACTGGAAACAACACAAATAGCCATCAGCAGATGAAGACACAAACAATTTGTGATTCCACACAATGGCAAGTGATGGCTCAACTGCTGGCCACAAAGACACACACACAAAGGCCAGTGGGGTTATACTACTGATTGAATAATCTCTGCAAATACCTAACTACGTGATGAATGGTTAAAGATTTCCCAGCTCTACAAAGTGCAAACCCTTCACCTGGGCCACAAAGAATGGGGTATCTGAGATAGGAGGACAGGAAATGATTACAAGTGGGCACAAGGAATGATTCAGACTGCTGCATTCATCCACTGTCACCAATGAGGTGATGGTTTGTAGGGTCTACAAAGACTATTTGCCATGCAGTCACCACATGCTGTCCTGCTGTACTCTGTGTCATAGTACTGAGTATTACACTTCAATATTAAGTTCTTCAGCTAAGAATGAATAATCATTTGTGCACATCTCAAAGCTGCAAGTTGTTGGAATCTGCCAGCTCCACCCCAGAGGTTACACTATGAAGCCAACATTTCTATTTCTTAAAGAAAATGATGGTGGAAATTTCTGGAATGTGTCATTACTCCCTATGTAACTGAAAGTGATGATATAATCAATCCAGGAAGAACAGCCTCCTAAAATTGGATAGCTCTCTGGGTATGATACTCAGCACTGCATCTTCCAAGAGAGCACCTGCCTGAAAACAGTCACCAGTGAACATGCTGAGCTGCTTCCTCACTTCCTGGGGCCTCAGTGACATGACCCTTTGTGCCACTTTTCCTGGGCAGCCAACCCTTCTGTGGTGGCCCCTTCTTCCTGAACACCTCCATGACCACTTCTACCAGACAGGCCCTATGAGACTAGATATCATGGCTTGCCTTGTCCAGAAGATGATCAATCTATCTACTGCAGTGCACACCTCTGGACAAATGGATTGTGCAAATGGGAACACTTTTCAAGACAAACGTGTCCATTGTGCCATCTGCACAGACTGTGCAGAGAACTTGCATGCCAAATGTATAAGTGCATCTGCTGTCTACTCTTGCTCCATAAGAAGTGCTACACACCTGTCCCAATTGAATGTGGGCAGCATTCTTTGTCACAAAAACCCATGATGCCAACGGATGGATCGTTCAAGGCTTTACACCTTACAAAGACAGCGCTCCCATATGACCCTTCAAGTCAAGAGGGCTCAGAACAAGCTGATGAAGGGAATGAAATGGGAAAAACAGGGCAGGTGACAAAACTTCATCCAGTTAGGTCTTTGGGACCTTGATTTGCATGGGTAATAAGGAGAGGAAGTGATGAAGCAAAAGTAGGTGGCCCCTCCCTTTACACCAAACATTTCTGGGAGATTTGATTTGATCCTCAATTTACTAATGAACCTGTCCGGCGCACCCCAGATGATAATGACACTATCAGAAAGACTGAAGGACAGGAATTTGCAGGTTTTGAGTATTTCATAATCTCTCCATAGGTGAAGAAGAATGGGTCTGAGTCTCATTTTTCAACTATACATTCTGCTTATGTTGCCATTTTAGACAGAAAAAACTTGTTACCAGCCTGTATGGAATTGACCATTTCCTAATTATCTGGAGGCTGATTTTGATTTCTTTTTCAAAGTTATATTTAGATGTAATATTTGATTCTTAGAGCTCATAGCAGAGAGTATTGAGGGGTTTTGTAGATAGAGTTGCTTTTTGTGGTTTGATTTAAATAACAAGGAGGCATTCACTTGTTAACCAAAATGTGAACACATTTTTCCATTTATTAGGTGGAGATAGACTGTATAACATTTTTTCTTGCTATTTACTCTGGAGGAAAATAATTTGTCTTTTAAATAAAATATCTTAACTGTGTTTGCTTCTCTCCAAAACATATTACCTGTACTTTTAGGTCTTGCTTTATGTTGTCTTCAAGGAAATCGAAAAAATAATAATAATTTTGAATACATATACAGAAAATGCAAATATTATAGTTCTATCTCCTTAACTTTTTTCTTTAGTAAGATAGCACATGAGGTAGCAGAATTCATTTTAGAGAAAGAGTTCTTCAGATTATTTTTATTAAAATTAGCAGTCAGCAGTTTATTTAAGCACTTGCTAGATATAGCATTCTTTGTCTTACTTTAGCAGTATTTTTTTATGCAAAAGATTTGAAAAGTAACTGATCATCTAAGAAAGTAACACTGGCATAATCTTAGTAGAGTTTAATTTTAGAGAAGCCATCTAGTTTATTTTTTGTTGTTTTGAAACAGGGTCTTGCTTTTGTAGTTCAGGCTGGTCTTGAGCTCAGCATTGAACTCACAATAATCCTCACAAGTGCTGGTATTACAGCTGTGAGCCACCACACCTGGCACTGTGGTATGTGGTACTGATTTCTGGTGGGGGTGAGTCTCCACGCCTGGCACTATCGTATGTGGTTACTGGGGACTGAACCCAGGCCCTTGCACTTGCAAGGCAGGTGCCGGAACCACTAAGCTAAATTCCTGGCCCAGAAGCCGTCTAGTTTTAAATTTAGAATGATCTAAAATTTGTTGGTATTTAATAAATTATCTTTTTTGAATGTTCTATATTATTAGAAATGTTGTTTTTCCAGATCTTGTAATCATATTTTGTCTTTCTTTCAAAACTAAGTTTGAAAGCAATGAAAAACTCAAAAGAAAATGTTCATATGCATTCATGCATTATTCTTAATACCTGGAACTCACTTTAAAACAAAAGGCAGAATGTATACCATAAACTTTTAGGGAATTCTGTCCTGTCAGAAGTGTTTATATTCATCATCTTTCTTTTTAATTGTTCCTCTTTTCTTTTCTTTTTTTTTTAGGGTTTTTTTTTTTTTTTGAGACAGGGTCTCGCTTTGTGGTTCAGGCTGGCCCTGAGCTCAGCCTCAAACTCACATCACAGCAATCCTCCTGCCTCTGCCTCCCGAGTGCTGGGATTACAGGCGTGAGCCACCACGCCCGGCACTGTGGTATGTGGTACTGGTTGCTGCTGGGGTGAGTCTCCACGCCCAGTATGGTGTGTGGTTACTGGGGATTGAACCCGGGTCCTTGCGCTTGCAAGACAGGCACCGGAACCACTGAGCTAAATCCCTGGCCCTGATTGTTCCTCTTTTCCATAGAATATTTCAGTATGTAAATAATCACAGGAGGAGTTATTTATAAATGTGTATTACTGGCCCATATTAGGTTTGTTTTGGACTCTTAGATCTCATTTTGAGAAAATGTATTCATAGTAAAGCAGCCAGTTACAACTCTCTGAACACTTCTGAACAGATTTTAAATGAATGGTTTCATTAAATATCTTCCCTATTCCCCCCAAAAAACCTTATCATTTTCTATCAATGATATACACATAATGAGAATTTTTCCTTGATGAGGTCTTAACCTATATTCAGGATTGTCTTTTGTTTATAAACTTTTTCAGTAATAAGATTCACTTGTGTATATTTTATGCTGTGTATATTTTATGCAGATTTGCATTACATATATGTCCTTACTGTGTCCTACTTTTTACAGTCTCATGTGTCACACCAGGTCTTTCCATGCTATCTGGATGTACTCTCAGGATACTCACTGGGAGAACAAGGCATTTCCAATCAGAATGGTTGGCATTTTACGGTTCTAGGACATGATTTGTTTCACACAAGCCTGTGTGTGCTCACACATCTCACGTGCACATTGCCTGGATTAAATGTTAGGTATTGCACCTGCTCAATGCTCATACATTTACTTTATAAATTGTTTTACTTTGATCTTTCTTGTAAAATGCTGCCTTGGTCATCATAGTGTAGTCTATTTGTGTACCTTCTTTTTACCTTAAAAATATTTAAATAAAAAATAAAACACAAGAAAATGTTCAACATCATCTCATCTCTAATGGAGAAATGTAAATTACAGCAAATTCCATCTGACTCTAGGAAGAATGACTACCATCAGGAAGCCAAGTAACAGTAAATAGGAGGGAAAAGGGATCTTCTACATTGGTGGGATTGTAAGTGAGCACAGTCACTCACTATGGAAATCAGTGTGGAGATTCTTCAAAAAAACTTAAACTAAAATTTTAACTCAACCCAACTACTCCTCTTCTAGGTATTTTCCCCAAAGAATTAAAGACAATGTATTATAGGGATACATCCATACTCATGTTTATAGCAGTGCAATTCATAAAAGCAAAATGTTACAAGTGGCCTGTATGTTCATTCATCCACAGATAAATGGATAAGGAAAATGTGGTATTGATACACAATGGAGCACCACTGGGCCGTAAAGAAGGATCAACGTGAGTCATCGTAAGAAAATGGATGCACCTCAAGACCATAATGTCAGGTGAGATGCATCAGACACACACAATAAATGTCACATGGTTTCTCTCATATGAGAAAGACTCAAAGAATAAATAAAAAGCAAAATAAAAGATAAGGAATAAGAAGTAAGGAGATAGATCATTTTCTAATGGAAAAGGAATCAAGAGATGAATGGAGGGAGAAGGTAGAGGGAAAGAAGGGGATGAAAAAAAAACAGAAGTTTTATGTACAAGGAACAAGTCTCCACAAGGACTGTAGTCATTACTCACGGCAAACATGAACTAATGAAAGATAAAAACTGAGAGAAAGAAAATAATGACCAATCTGGCAGTAGAGGGGGAAGGAGCTCACTGACATCTTCAGAGAATCATTCTGAGATTGATAAAATTTCCAAAAACTAAAGCTCACCTGTATTTTGCACTTTAATATGTGGTTGTTTGTTGCCCGCTGCGTTTGTGAGGGGTAGAGGGCTGCTGATTTTAGGACCACGCTAAGCAAAGATCTCTGAATCCCTCTCCTCCCTCTTTCCCGTTTTGCTCTGTCTTTTGGTGAGGGTTCAGGACAAGCCCATGGGTAGGGATTTCGCAGCAGGGCCTACAGCTGTCTGAAAACAGGGCCCTTTCAGCTCCTCTTCCTCTTTGTTCTCCAGAGCCACTACTACACTACTCTTTTAGATAATATTGGAACAGGGGCCGGGGATTTAGCTCAGTGGTTCCGGCGCCTGTCTTGCAAGCGCAAGGACCAGGGTTCGATCCCCGGATACCACATACCATACTGGGCGTGGAGACTCGCGCCCAGCAGCAACCAGTACCACATACCACAGTGCCGGGCGTGGTGGCTCACGCCTGTAATCCCAGCACTCGGGAGGCAGAGGCAGGGGGATTGCTGTGATGTGAGTTGGAGGCTGAGCTCAGGGCCAGCCTGAACCACAAAGCGAGACCCTGCCTCAAAAAAACCTAAAAAAAAAAAAAAAAAAAAAGATAATATTGGAACAACATCTTTCCCCATTGCAGAGATCTGAAGAAGTACCTGTGCCCAAGAGAAACATATTTTTAGGATTTGTTGTAGACAGTTACTGGACCCTCTGAAGTGACGGTGACCTCTCTGATTTTAATTGTTTTGTTTCTACCCCAGACTTCCAAGTTGGGATGGAAACCACAGTTGTTATCTATCCTGATCGTTCTTCTTGTCAGCATCCTCCAGCTCTTCCCCAGCGGAATCCTCGCTGGTATCTCATTCTCTTTTCACTGACATTTGTTTCTAGTCTAGAACTTATTTAAGGCATTTGGGAGTTCCGTGATCACTGACTTGGGCTGCACAGAGTAAATGTGCTGCAAAGTCTAGTGAAATATTTGGCTTTTTTGCTCAAGGGATGTCAGCAGCTAAGTGGAACGGAGGTAACCTTGATTTTGTAGGAAGCATCTATTAGCTTCTTTGGGGAGACATTTTTCATTGTTATTAAATTCACTTCAGGAAAAAAAAGGAATGTTTTGAGGCTTGCCAGTATGAATACAAGGCAGCTGGGTTATAGAATACAATAGGAGACGGTGTCTTTTGCTTAAACAAGTATTCAAATGGCCAATGCCTGCTTTGTTAACATGGCAAAGGTACTCATTCAGCTAGAATGCTGAAATATGTGGACAGTTTTAATTTATTTAATAGAATAAATTGTAGTTTGTGGATTTTGCTTGCAATATGACCCTTAGTCTTCTCAGCTGTGCTGTCCAGTACTCATCACTGATGAGAGTCAGGATGTGAAGACATTTCCTTGCTGTCAGGCTTCCATTCAGCAAGCATTTACCACAAGCCACTTAAATTACCACAGAAACTTTCTTTTTTATTTTTCTTTATTATTTTTTAGAGACAGGGTCTCACTTTTTTATAGGTCAGGCTGGCCCTGAGCTCAGCCTTGAACTCACAGTAATCCTCTTGCCTCTGCCTCCCAATTGCTGAGATTACAGGCGTGAGCCACCAGGCCCTCCCGACACTGTGGTATGTGGTACTGATTGCTGGTGGGCATGATTCTCCATGCCCACATTGTTGTATGTAGTTACTGGGAATTGAACCTGGGCCCTTGCACTTGCAAGGCAGGTGCCAGAACCAATGAGCTAAATCCCTGGCTCAGGAATTTTTAAAGAGATGAATAGTAGAATCTCTGCCCTGGATTTCCATAATGAGACCTGTAAACCAATGTCATTCGCAATATATTCAATCAAAAGATGAATCTTTAGAATGTGTACTGAACGTGTCTTTTAAAGTTGGTCAGGAGAATCTGCTATTCCATGAAGTGCTATGGAAAATTTCATTTTCATATGAACAATCACCCTCTGGTTTGTTTTGCTGAGTGACTTTGAATAATACTGGCTATGACACTAAAATATATTTTATCTTAAAACATATTTCTTATATTATTAGTGCAAATGCTTGTTAATCTTGCCATTTTGATTGGGTGAAGAGATTCCTGAAGAGATGACTGCATCGTGAGAGTGCCCACAGTGGCTAACTGACTGAGGAGCGCAGAGCTGAACGGGCCGTGAGGGGATGCAATGCCTCCTTTAAATTGCAGGCACCAGTCATCTTGTCCCAGCAATGAGAAAACTGACTGATACGATGAATAAAATAAAGGGGAAATTTTAAGTCAGTCCTCTCTAAAGTAGACTATATTCCAGGTGAGTTAGATCCTATAAGCATTTTAAGAAAATGTAAAATGGATGTTCCTAATTTAATGGCCTGTAGTGTATTAGCCTCAGGGTTATATAGAATTATATCTTCCAGATGTTGCTTGGCTTAGTCACCATTCATGATAGCAAGGACTAGGAACTCGTGAAGGTTTATCTTCTATGTTTTGGTAGGAAGCAGAAACATTTTGCTAATTAACCTCATATAGACTGTGGAGTTACTTTAAAATCCTTTGCCTTGTGTACTTAATAGGCTGTAAGTACATTACTTCATTGTAATGTGGTCAAAGTGTTTCATAGAAGCCTTGTCTGCCAACCTGCCCCACTCCTATAGTTTACTGTGGTGTCCTCCCTCAGGTCTTCTTGCACAGGTTTGTTATGCTGAGTCTTTAGTTCTTGTTATATCCTTTTCTTCTGCAACAGGAGATAATGTTTAGTAGTGAGGAAAGCTGAGGATTTGTAATTTTAAAATGATTTAGATTAAATTTTTTTGACCAATTCCTAGCTGTGTGACCTTGGACAATTTACTTATTATCTTTAACCTTCAGTTTCCTTACTCACAGAAAGAGGATGATAATGAGAACATTTATTTGCTCGGTTCTGGGAAATAAAAAGGGTTAAGGTCCAATACATGTATGTACCATCTCTCTATTGTGAATGTGTTCACTATGTGTTACAAATAAATACTAATTTTAAGAAAGAAAATTAAAGAATATAAATTTATGAAGCACCCAGCACAGGGTCTGGCACATGAAGACAACCAACAATGTTCATTTTAGTTCTATCTCCTCTAGATTTCTCATTTACCACTAACTAAGATGACCCAATATCAGTCACCACTGCCCTCATCCTCGGGTCCTCCATCTTCCCACAGCCCCCGCCCTGCTCAGCCCTTTGTGCACAACAAGAGCCTTCTTATCTAGAACACCTCCCCTCGAGCCTTGCCCTCCTATTTGTCTCCTTCTCACACTCTGACTCAGTTAGCCTCCTGATTCAACCAGTAGTTGTTCTGTTTTTTGACTTGTCTCTCTACTTGACTTAATGTTACTCTTGGTGTTTTATATAAAATGAATTAATAGGACATCAAGTATACATGAGAGAGAGTGTGTGTGTGTGTGTGTGTGTGTGTGTCTTTTGCCTGCTCACTCATTTTATAGTACATAGCAGGCAATTGACTGGGTAAGGAAAACTATTAATTGAATATGTAAATTGTTCTTGTAACTCAAACCATGCTGTGAGTGAAGTCAAATGTAAGCAATGCCGAGAAGTGCTGAGAAAAAAAGTTTTTATTTCTGTGCAATTGATTCCAAACTACTGTGATTTGCACTGATGAAAATACTTGCCATGCTTTATACGATTTGTCAATAGTATGTGATGTTTGACTCTTGAAGAATTAAACGCTGTCTGAGAGAAGTGTCCCCCACGATAGCACAGCAGCATTTCCCCAAGTACTGAGCCACTACTGCCCCCTATAGCCCATGTATGCTGTATATCAGGCTAGTACAAAGCTAATATTCTCAGAAAAGCTGTGTGTGCGCGTGTACATGCTGAGCATTAGACCCCGAACCTCACGGAGGCTAAGCATACACTCTACTCTTACGCTACATCCCACATCCCCAGCCTCAAAGCTTTTATTGCTGGAAAATTTGTTGGTTGTCTACCGTTTCCCTCTTCACGGTGAAACTGAAGTTTTATGTTGTGGTAACATCCACAAATTGTGGCCATGAGACTGAGGAGAAGGTGACCAAGCTCTAAGCGGGGCGGTCTCTACCAATTTAGGGCAGGTCTCATCCCTGGACTGGCTAAGTGACCTGGTTTACAAAGTCAGCTCATGGCATGCGGTAGGCAATGGGACTTATGTTTACCAAATCAGATTAACTGCAAGAAATTTTCTTGCATAATTGGGGTAGAAGCTCATTTGCTCTCTGCTGGATACAAGCAAACAATCATGCACCTTATTACTACTGGCAGCTATGTTCCTGATGGCTCAGAAGCCTGTTTTAGGAAGAAATTTATGCTGAAAGGCAAAGTGATGATAGAAAGATATGGGGTCTGGGCTTCTTGAACCACCAAGTGAGCCAGCTCTGAATCCATGTCAAACTAGACATTTTACTATATCTGATAATATATTTTATTATTGCATAAGTCATTTGAAAGCATGCTAACTGATACTACCAGTTAATGAAAATAATGAATTATCTTATTATATCATATTACTATGCTTTATTGTATGGCACACTTGCTAAGAATATCCCTTCAGGGCCGGGGAGTTAGCTCAGTGGTTCCGGTGCCTGTCTCGCAAGCACAAGGACCTGGGTTCGATTCCCCGGTAACCACATAACAATACTGGGTGTGGAGACCCACACCCAGCAGCAACCAGTACCACATACCACAGTGCCGGGCGTGGTGGCTCACGCCTGTAATCCCAGCACTCGGGAGGCAGAGGCAGAAGGATTGTGATGTGAGTTGGAGGCTGAGCTCAGGGCCAGCCTGAACCACAAAGCGAGACC